>JANRGW010006682.1:0-12264 GCA_024733675.1 Psilopsiagon aymara | reverse complement strand
AAAAATACTTGGTACGCTGGAAATGAGAGGTAAGGCATCAAAAGAGTAGCTGTGTTTTTAAATATAATCTTTAGAAATGCCATGTGGAATGCCAAACAACCAGTTGGAAATACACTTGTTGGTCTCAAGGTGCTTTTTGTATGATGTGCAGTGGAACTTTGTAAAGTGCCTAAAGAAGGCTGCAAGAGGCATTTTTTCCCTAAAGTGCAAGGCAGGTGGGTTGTGTGGAGGGTTATTTTGTTTTCTGTCCTTCTGTATTCCTTTCCTGTCTCTTGTGCCCTGTCCAGATTGCAGTATTGAACAGTTGACTTTGCAGTTACACAAAGTTCTTAAAAATTTCGTAAAACACCCCAAGTTTTAGTGAGGCTGTTTTGGGCATTTCAGTTCTGGTTTTGATCCTGCAATTTAGTATGGTTGCTGGTTTTATGCAATGTGAGCACCTGGCTATAATTTAAAAAAAAGAAAAAAAAACCAAACACAACCTTGCAACTCTTTGTGTTCTCACTTGAAAACATGTATCATAGACTGGAGCCACTTAACATCTTAAGCTAATTTGCATCAAGTCTAAAAATGTACTAATACTTGTGTTAAAAGGGAAAGGGAATCACAGAAAATACGTGCTGCAGCTGCATTCTGAGATTATTCCAACTGCCTTCATTATAATACCACTTTTTACAATATGTCTTGTACTTTTTATATTAAAAAGGATTTGTGTCACACCAGTAGAACTTGCTATATAGTGCTCTTTGACTGTGATAATAAGGCTCTTTTTTCTATTTCAGTAGGAGTTGTTTTTTGCGATTCTCAGCTAGTAAAGAAACGGGGATTTCATAAATCACATGTGATCTTCTGAAGATACTTCTCAAAAGTTTAAAATATTTTGGGTGCATGGTAGATAACTTTAGGTTATTTAGGTTTATGTCAAATGCAGATGCTTATATATAGGAAGCTTACAGTTTTGTCAAGTCTGTGTCTAATTTTAATTTTACTTTTTTATTCTGTTTTGCTTTTTCTGCTGTTTTGGAGAATTGGAATGAAAGCATTTGAGTAACTGCCAGTTTATACATTTAGCAGGTGTGCTGTCTTCACTGAGGACTGTATGCATGCCAAATCTGAAATTTTATTAGTATGTCTATTTTCCCAAATAAATGCTATAGAAGACAAAAATACCAACCTGCTCTGAACTGGGAATGAGAGCCCTCATCCTAGACAAGACAGAGACCTGAAATTTTTTGGCCAGAAGCCAACGCTGCCTTTTTTTTTTTTCCTTTTTTTTAAAAAAAAAAAAACTTGGTGTGGTTTTTTGTTTGTGTAAGGAAATAGATAATTGGGGTGCACAAAGATTTCTGATTCACCGGAGTGCCAGTTAATCAGTTGGGTTTAAATCAGCCTCCAAAATTATGCTTTATATAAGTACTTAGAGATCAGGAATTGAGTGGAGACTTCTTGGCCAGAATAGATCTAGTTTGGTAAATCAGAAGATGACCTGAAGTCAGTCTGATGAAGAAGGTGGTTTTTTTGGAATGAAGTTAAACTTCAGTGGAGTCAGACATATAATAATAGTGAGAGGGAATTTGCTGATGATTTAATTATGCAGGTACTGGTGGCTTGGTTCGAATAATGTCTCTGTGAAATGGAAATATTTCTAGGCATGGTAATTGTTGGAAGTTGATCCTTCAGAAAGTTAAGCTGTGAAAATTCCATGTATGTGTAACTATACCCACAAGCTGCATACAAAGAGACCTTGTGTTAGGATTTGTTTGAATTAAACTTGTGCACAAAGCAAGGGTCTGAATGCAGGTACTTGTCTGTGATGCTTGGTGGGGATGGTAAGGCTAGAGAGATGGAGAGAACAGCAGGGAGCAACAGTTCATTGCTTGCAGGGCTGTTGATTTCTATATTGTGTCTTATTTTTCAGTCCATGGTGGTCAGCCTCATTGTTTAAAAAAACAAAATTGAACCAGTTCTAGTCTCTGGTGCCCTCCATTAATACTTCTGCCTCCTTGTTTCTGTCCATCATCCTCTTGTCAAACCTGTTTGTTCATAATTGTTGATTCTTAAGCATTCCTTATTTCCTTTCCTCTCTGTCATCTGGCTTCTTGGCTCCGTTTCCTAATCTGGTTTTGTCCAGAAGCTCGGGATTATGTCTGAGAAACTAATCTTTCCTCTTTGGCTGGCCCTGGTACAGGAGGTGCTGGCCTCAGACCCCTTCCTCAGTTATGCCTGCCCTAAGTCATTGAAATACACTGGCTTAGATGGATGAAGCAAATATAAATGAGAGAGATTTGCCTCAGGTTTTGCGTTACTGGGTTGGAGCAAGGTTTGTCTGCTCTGTGAAATATCCCTTATATGGCCTGCATATGTTGCTTCATACCTGTGTGTGCTACTGTGTATCATCTGCATCTTCTGAGCTTCAAAGTTGTTGATACTGTAGCTTTCTGAACTTCAGAAAGTCTTTTCTGTTACATTTAGCGTTCAGAAGTGTATCTCCCAGCGTGAGACTTACTTCAAATAATATGCCCCTAGCAAGGGGAATTTCTCCCAGAATTTCACATTGTTACTTCAGGTGATGTGGATAGGGACTTCTCAAAAATCATCAGAAGTCTTAAATGACAGTGTTAATATGGCATTGTTCAGCAACACCTGACTTAAGGTTTTTATTTCATTTATTGGTAAAGCTTAAGTTACAAGCTTCTTGAAAAGAAAGCAGTTCTTTTGTCTCCTTTGTGGAAGAATTTGTTCCCTGAGACTTGGTTTGGGTGGTTTAGTATTTTTTAGCATACTAGATTTCTTCATGGCTTATTTCTTAGCATCAAAGGTTATCACCTTCTCAGGGTGTCAGTTTTCCTCTTATCTGCCAACTTAAAAGTTTTATTTAGGATCCAAGTGGACATTTATTTCAAAGTGATTTAAGGAGGCAAAAAGTACTCCTTCAATGCATTTGAAAGCTCCAGGAGTGTCATTACTTATATGGTCAATGCTAATTTGCTGCAGTTTTTCAGATGTTGCAAATTTTTATACCAAATGTTTCATTTTGTCATAACAAAGGGCTGCTTGCTGACCTCCCCCCACCCCAAAAAAACCCCTCACTCGAAGGGGGGAAGTATGGCTGCTGTTCAGTTCATTCAGTCTAGTTTTATTTGGGTGATGAATGAGAAATCCAATCGCTGCAGTGCTTACACTGTGTACTAATTAAATACTCAGCAGGCAGTTATTTCAGTCCTTTAATAAATGCTTTATACTGGCTAAAGTTTAACCAGTTTAATCTGCTCATGTCTGCATGAAGATTTCTGCTGTCAACTTCATTTCTGTTTAACATGGGTAACTTTTGCATACAGAGAGAGCCCTGATTCTTTATGATGTTTTTGTATGTCTGTTGTTCTAGCTGACAACCAGGCATCAAAACTACTTCATAGTAAACTCCTAGGTGATGCTGAAATGCTAATGGGTGCTTTGCTGCTGGCTTGTGACACCCAGAGTTTCATAAAGTTTTTCTTCTTTAAATGTAATTTGTAGTTTTTATTATAACTGGTGTTTATCCCTTGTACTTTGTTCTCCAGATACTGCTGGGTATGTAGTAAAGTTTCTAAGAGTTAGCTTTTACTTATCCAACCTGTGTTTATGTAACAAGCTGCTTTTAATAAAGTTCACTGCAAAGTTTTTCACTTTTTAGGAGAATCAAATGCTAGCAGATCTTTTACCAAAAAGACTGTGTAATGGCTCGCTACTGTGCAAGAAATTGGGTGAACTTTCTCACAAAGTATATTTAACTTGAAAAAGCCTGTTCTAGTGTGACTAAATCTTCTGAACCAAATCTGTTCTTTTCGTGTTTAACTAGAATTAGTTAGACCTCAGACATCTTACAAATGTAATTTAACATATACGCTACTCCCTCCCTGAACAGTCTAGAGGATTACATCAGTTATAGAATAAAACATGGCTACTTATTTTGCGTTGCCTTACATGTTTTCAGAATCGTTTTTAAAAAAAAAAAGTCCAACTTCGTAAACCTTTTCTAACTACCAGTTTAGGCTCTCCATTTTGAAAAAAATCAAGTCCTATTTGTAAAAAGTTTGAATAAATACATGCATGTTTGGGGTTTTTTCCTTTAGATAATATCTCCTACGGCATTGTTTTTGGCTGCAAAAGTGGAAGAACAGCCACGGAAACTTGAACATGTTATTAAAGTGGTAAATGCCTGTCTTCATCCTCAAGAGCCACAACTGGATACAAAAAGCGATGTAGGTGGAAGTCATGGTTTTACAGATAATCAGATGACACTTCATCTAATGATATGTTGTATTGTCTGGACTGGATTATTGCTGTCTGCAAACTAGAAAAAACATTAATATTAGACCATTTAAGTCTTTTGTATTACCTATAACTTAAGTCTCAAAGATATGTGTTGTGAAACTTGAAGAGATTATTTCATCTTGAACTTGCATTGTTTTTAAGATGTAAGAGGTTTCATGCATGGTTCTATAAATCACACAGTTTGTGCAGAGAGGAGTTCAGGACACTGTCTTTCTCAGCTACTGGCGCACTGCACCATTATCTACATTCATTTGTCTGCTGCTGCTTCTGCTATGTATTGGTCTTCCTTTCATTTGCCAAAGTTTGTACGCTTCCACTTACTTTGTAATTCATATATTCTGTCCCAAGATGATTCATCCTGAAACCAAGCGTAAGAGGAAGTACTGTGGAAATGCACTAGAGTTGTTCAGCTTGAAGGTTGGGCTGAGCTTGTTACAACCTGCTGGGCCTCAGCTGACATATGAAAGTATTTGAGTACCTTTGGTATGCTCCCAGCTCTCAGAATGAGGTGTATAAATTTTGGTGTGGGTATACATATATGTGCATTTGAATCTGTTTGCTTAACACAGGCCAACTGAGTATACCCAGCTGTGCTTTAAAGTACTTGTAAAATGGATAACTGCCTAGAGATACTTGAGTGGACTGGAATTGGCAAGCCTTAGCAATTCTTACAGCACTCCCCCCCTACCTCCTTCTCCCAGAATTTTTTTTCCTAAAATAGATTATATAAGGTCCAGACTAAAGAACTGTGAAAGATGTTTAGACTGCTTGCATAGGTAAAAGAAAGTATTACCTCAGTGAAGTGCTGGAGTTGGTTTTAACTGGGCTGGGTAGTGGTCTTATCTTGTGTTGCTAGTACCAGTATTCAGATAAGAAGTGTATAATAAAAATCTTGAGACAATGTGTAGCTACATCTTGTCCTTTTTTGCTTATTTGTTTCAGGCATACCTTCAGCAAGCCCAAGAGCTGGTTATACTTGAAACAATAATGCTTCAAACCTTAGGTATGTCTTTTTAAATCTCTCCTGTTCAGCCAAACTTACCATGGAGAAGTAATGGGACCTAAGTAACTGGATTTTTGATGTGCTGTTTGTACGCTAGGATTTTACTATTTTGCGTACAACTTCTGACCTGTGAATTTAGTTTCATATTAGCAGTTCTAGCATGTTGTATTCATTTAGGATTAAAAAAAAAAAAAAAGAAAAAGATGTATTTGTACTTGTAATTGGATGTTTCTGACAGCTTGATGGAGTAGAAATGTATACCCTTCCAGATAAATTTTACTCCAGAGTAGTCAATACCTTGATATTCCTTCATGTGATGTAATGTGTTATACTATGCTAGCTGTGTATGTGTTCTGTAGCAACTGGGAAGAGCTTTATACCGGGTGCTCTTCCCCATTTTGCCTTTCCATGGAACATTACATAATTGAGCAGGACTACCTCTGAACACCCCAAGTCATAGTGTAACCATTTAATGGCTTCAGGTGATTCCAGAATTTTAAATGGAATGTTCTGATTCGAAGTTGTTATGACTTTAAAGTAACTTAACTAGAGATAATTACAGCTGGGCAAGCCTGAGAACACTGACTCACTCAGATATTCTTAAATACCACCTTGAGTGTGTTGCTTGACCTCGTTCTTAAAATAGTGTCATAAACAAATAGAAGTTTCTTAAGTCGCTGACCTACAAATTAACTCAATTTGTAACTTCATAGATGGGACATGTAAGTTCCAGTAATCAGTGACTGAAGTGTCTGCACACACGCTTTTGCTGGCAACTTAATGTGCTAGAAACTATTCAGATATGTTCAACTTTAAAAATACAGTATCTTCCAGGGTTTTATATATTATATATATGTATGCATAACTTAAGATTACAGAAGGAATATTTTACTAATTGACCTTGAAGTGGCTCTATCATCTCCCTTTCAAAAGTATGAAAGGGTGCAGAATAAAAGGCAGTTAAATAGTGTTACTTGGTCTGCAGTGCAGAGACGTAGCAAGCAAGTATTTTAGGGCTGGGGGGAAACCAGAGGGGCTTGAATTTTTATTTTACAGATGCAGATATGTAATTCTAAAATGTATTCATAACCCTTCAGGTTTTGAAATTACCATTGAACATCCGCACACAGATGTTGTGAAATGTACACAATTAGTGAGAGGTCAGTGACTTTTAACGGCTTCTGTAAGTCCTTTTTTATCTTTTCTAGTAAAATGTGGTGTTGCTTTTCTAAGTATGATCTTTAACATCTATATTATCCCAAAAGTTTGCTTTAAGCTAATTACTGAAAGTTTCATCTTAACCTTTAGAGTTTGATAGAGTCCAGATCTCTGTCCTTTGTAATTTTTTTGCTTTCTTTAGCTTTGCTTTTAATAATGTCTGTTCCATGTTTTCTCAGGCAACAGAAACAGTAGTTGAATAGCCTACTGCTTAGTATTGTTCTGGGTTGATTATTTTCACTCTGAAGTAGTTTTACCAAGGGAAGTTTAGACTGCATGTTTGTTGACGGCTAATGCCTGTTTTCTGTTTTGGCAAGGGTTTTTTAGGTAATGGAGAGGGATAAAGTGCACAGTAGGTGTGTTATGACATGCAGATACTTAAAGATATGACTAATTGTTTTCCTGAGCAGGGTGTACTTATTATTTTGGGTGGTAGCACAAAACCCCAAACCTTTTGTTAAATAATCATATCCTCTGGAGGATATGCTCCTAATGGAGCTCATGAATGTGACTCTGGCCAGGAACCTAAATTGGTTTCCTTTAGAGCTTTAAAAAAATAAATAAATAAATAAATAAAGTAGGGATCAGTTGTCAAAGCACCTCAAATAAGCTTTTCACTTCAATTATGTTCCTTAATTAAAAAGCGTTTGGAAATGCTTAGACCATGGTTGTTAGTCATTAGCTGGTTTTGCAGTGAAAAATATAAAGTTAAGTGCTTCAAAGGGTTTTGTTGTGGGTTTCCCATCCCTCCCTCCTGTAAAGTACAGGAAGGTTAGGTACAACTTCATCAGATAAATTAGGTTTGTTCTGTAGTAACTCTAGAATTAAGATTTTTGTTTGAAGGAAAGGTCTCTCTCATTTTAAAGTAGCTTACTGGTGTAGTGTCTTCAGAGTTTGATTCTGGGCAGGACCAGTGCTGTTACTTATTTGCATATAAGGTAACTTTATCGCTATTCTTGCTATAAGATAATGATTTTTTGTTCTATGTCCAGATTTGGTTGTGACCTGCTGCATAAGTCCAATTGCACCTGAAGTCTCAATAGTCTGCATGAGCAGCACTGTAGGGTTTTACTTTGATTTTTTTAGCTGTTGGTCAATGTAAATATGAGCACAGATTTCACTGTTTCGTGTGAGCCCCTGCCCTTCTGCTTGTTTTTTGGGGCTGTGGGGAGGGGTGGCAGGTGGCATTTTGTAGTTGCATCAGGATTCCCACATTAGCAAATGTATTTGACTTGAGTCTACTAGGAGAAAAGTGTACTGCTACGCAAAGGTTATTTCTTTTAGTCAAGGGTAGGTACCCCTTTAAGACAGTTCAGCTTTTTCCTTTGTATGCTACTTCTGTGTACTGAAAGAATTCGTATGTTGAAGGTACCTGTTGATATTTTGACATTTTAAAGCTAATATTTAGTGTCAGCAGAAATTAACAAAATACTTAGAATTCTAAAATTATACCAAGTCTTGAAATCTAAAGACTTCAGTGAGGGCTGGAATCCATGTACCTCTAGAACTGGTGCAAAGTGAACGTAGTACAGCTGAGGCTTGAAAACCTACTCGCTTCAGTAGGTGTGCTCCTTGGTATGTGTGTATGCAAATGGGATTCTCAGCAGCCTGTGCCTCTCCTGGGGGTCCTGGGCTGTGAACACAAGACTCAAGTACCTCATATTTAAAAAAATAAAATAAAAATTAATCCATAAATTAAAAACATTAAGCGTGAAACCCGTAGTCCTGCATGCAGGTCAGACAAGTAGAGAATAATTGCCATGGAACATTAGTCTTATGTATTGAGTGAATAAAGAGATGGGCTTGTGGGCACAGTGATAGATCTTCAAAGATGTGGTGGTATGATTTGAGATCTCTGTCTCTTGACATCTATTTAGTGGACAGTACGTTGTTGTGAGTAGGTGCAACACTTAGATCTCAAGTCCTGAAGCTTTAAAAATGTATCTGAGACTTGTCAGTATTAAACCTTTAGTGCTAAAGGAAGTCACTGACAAGTTGAAATGAAATCCAAGGCTGCTTCAGCCAGTTCTGGTAATGTGTCTTCTTGGACAAAAAGCACTATTTCAGAAAAGCAGAAATACCTTTCTTATTAAACATGATGAACTTATCCAGGACTGTTTTGATTAAAACCTTCCTAATGTATGTTCGAGAGAAGGAGGGGAGGAATGTAACGGGGCTATTTAAGTATCAAGAGAGGCAGCGAAGTTAGCTGAGGTATGCAAGTATACTTGAGATTTTGCTTTAGCATGTGTGCACTGAGTTGCCACGTGGTGAGAAGATGCCCTTTTGCTGCCTAAACTTAAGTGGCTAAGGGGACGGCTGATTCTCTGTATCACTTTTTGTTGTCTTGCATCCAGCATAGTGTGCTTTATGCTGTCACAGTTACCTATATTAATCTGTAAGTTTCCCCTTTTGAAAACAAAATGGAAAAAGAACAAAAACCAAACCATGTTCAGGTGGTGGTGGTGCTCAAGAGATTCAGCCAAGTCCTTTGTCAGAAGACTGTCTAGTCTCGTAATGACATACCAGAATCAGTTGCTGGAAGATGAAGATGAATTAGTAAGTGGGAATTGGTGCAAATAAACGTAATCATTTCGACGTACAAGTAAGGAAAAAGTTGAATTCATCATCTCTAAGATTGAAAGCCTTTCTGAAGGTGGTGTTAGGCATCACAGATCATTGTAGATAAGGGGTGACTGGATGGATACATGACTCATAATGTTCAGGTGTAAGGTATCTAATTATTTCTTCTTGTTTTCAAAGATTCATGGGTTGATGAAATTGTTCCATCTTTTCAGTTTGGTCAGTATAGTAGAAAAGGAGAATGGGCTCAGTCTTTTTTCTGCACCATTCTTCCTCAGTGTCAAGAGACTGAGAAGAGGAGACATGACCATCATTCCTTAGGATCCCACAGGTCCTCTAAGGAATCTGGAGGCAGTGGATCTGTGAAGGCTTGTCAGCAAGCTTCAACCAAGGATAGTTGGTGCTGAAGAGAGAAAAGAAAATAAAAATAAAAACCCCAACACCAAAACACCAAAAACTGTTCTGGTATCAAGCTACTTTACTGGCTTGAATGCTAGCTCAGTGATCAGCAGTGAAACTGCCCTAGTGCTGAGACCATGGCATGGTCCTCGTCAGCTCTGGTGCAAATTGGTATGTTCCCAGCCTGCTTCTCATGGAACTTGAAGAAGAGTAATCTGTATCCTCATCTCCATCTCAGGAAGTCTTCAGTCATTCCTTTTTCTGTGTTGGTACACAACCTTCTTTTGGAACTGAAGATTGGATCCCAAGGATTCTAGGATTGTTCTCACTACTCTGCAGGTTATCAGGTATCTCGAACACCCATGATCCTTATTAATCTTTTGTGGAAATAACACTGTCAGATTCTTCAAACATACCTTAGTGTCTGTGTGCACAGGTGCCTTTGGTTAAACTGGGCTGATAAAGTCAGCAAAAGAAGAAATGAAAATGAATCAGCTTTTTCAGAGGGTATTCTTGTGAGGAAAATGTAAGTCTTAGTATGCTAAGTGGTGTGGAAAGGTCTTAAACAGCAGCTGCACTCCAGTGGTGCTACAGGCGGCCTTCGCATTTTGAACTTTCACCTTGGGATTTTTCAGGCCTGTTCCTGAGTTTTAAGTATTTTCAAGAAAGCAAAGCCACCAGGACCACTCAGACCTGAATGCGTATACCACGGCCTCCTCTAGCCCTTTCCAGATACAACAGGCATCCACCCCCATTCCTCTATTCAGAGCCTTTTTCCTTTTGCCCAGAAGGACCTCAGCAAGCTTTCTTCTGATGCAGACTGGCTTATCTGCAGGCCCCTCTTTCCAGGCAGTGTTCTATGTATGTTGTCAGGGTCCTAGGCATAGCCAGCTACCACCTTCCTAAGGGTGACATGGCAGTCGCATTTCCATGATTATCTCAAGATCCAAGATAACCTGGTGTCGAAGAAAAGATTCAGAATTTGAACCTGTTGAGTTTTGTGGCTACACCTAATAAAGAGCATTTTGTTTTTCACTGGGAATTTCTTGGAGACAGTAGCCTTTGGGAAGGTGTGTTGGACAGCTGCTGTTTCAAAAATCTTGATTACTACTTTAGTAATCCCCTGCCTTATGGTTGCTTCTGCTGCAGTAAGACAGGTGGGTGTTTTAAATCACTCCTGAGTGATAAGATACAGAACTAATTACTAATGGCTGGCATCATAGTCATCAGTCCTGCAGCTTGTAAGTTGTGACATAGAAGCTCTGCTGTCTTGTTTTGGCCTCTGCTTTGAGATTATTTTCATTAGGAGATGCACTTTCCACCACTATAAAGGAAAATATATGAACCAAAATTCATGAGCTTTAATTTTAGTGATAGATTCTACTAAACCAAAGCTGTCCTTAAACATAAGAGAAGAATTTGGAATGGATCTTTTCAGTTGTGCTTTGTGTCACCATAGGCTTTAGTTGTGAGCTGAAATTCCTTGCTTGTTTTAGCAATGATGATTATTTAGCTGTAAATATGAAATCATATCATACTGCTTGTAGTATAGGTAAGGTATTTAGCACATTAATTTTTGATTGAGGTGAAAATGTGTGTTTCAAGATGTGATTCTTTTCTTCCAGGTATGTGTGTTGATTTACTCAACTTTCAAGCTGATGTTAAATAGAAGTTTTCTGCCATCTGTTTTTCTTCCTTGTTCAAAAGGGACATTTCAGTGAGAGTAGAGGTGCTTTTTGGTCCAGTTCCTTGTTTCAAACCTGTTGCCACTTGACAGAATATAGAAATCATTGAAGAGACTTTAAATAGTACTTTGAAAAATGAAGAGCAAGACATCAATTTCTTAGTCAACCCTTCTGTGTTTTCATTTGTTTTGTTACAATAGTCTGTCTCATTTCACTTTTTCTTTCTGGTAATACTGCCTTATATTTTTGTGATGGGAGGGAGAGGAGAAGGTTGATCTCCATGGTAATCTGGCATGCAATTACCATTATGGTTTGCAAACTAAATGTTATCATATAACCCTGTCACGTCATCAGTTCACCTTTTGATTATTATGGATTGTAGTTCCTACACACATATGCAGTATGTGTGTAGGAGCAGATCCTGTTCCCTTGCTACTTTCACATTCTTCTCGGATGGTGGCACTGCCTGGCTGAGTAGCATGAAAACAAATCTGATTTGTATTTCTTGGCAATCGTTAGAAATTAAATCACATCTTTAATACACTTTTTAAAAACTAAATTTGCAAAGCGATTGCAGGCTTTCTCAACCTTTGTGGAAAGATTCTTATTGAAATAAACATTTAATAATATTCCCTTTGACATGAAATTCAACAATGCGCTTTCTGCAGGTAGCACTGGTTTCAAGTGATAGTGTCAAAGTCAGAATTCAATGAAGGCTGCGTTCAATCTTCAGTTAAACCCCTTGTGCCCAGCTATTCCATTATATGCATGTTACAGTAAGTTGTACTTTAGTTAGGAGCTTTGGGGTCAGTGCTGGAGGGCTGCAACAGCTGAAGCCATTAGCTTTTCCTTTCTGGCACATTGCAGTCTCGTGTGTTTTTTTTTTAACTTGACTGTAACTAAATGAAGTTGTTTATTTCCTGTTGGAGCATTGCCATAGGTTTAACAAACATGGAACAAAATGTTCTGAGTTTGCTGCTCTTAATTAAACTCATTTAATTTTTTTACCACCTAGCTTGGGAGCTTGCTGTGGTGTAGGGCTTTGGGGAGAGATGTGGCTGT
>JANRGW010006681.1:0-16917 GCA_024733675.1 Psilopsiagon aymara | reverse complement strand
CCCCCCCCCCCCCCCCCCAATACATATTTCAGGAGCAACCAGGTGTCTACATTGAATTAGAGCACACCAAGTTCAAAGGAGTGCATTGCTACAGGCATCCCCTGCCATCTATGGCTGAACGAGATGGGATAAATGGCACGGGCAAACAAAACCTTATTGCTTTCAACCTCAAAGGGGACCTTCAACCCTTCCCCTTTTACAGCCTGTAAAGGGGTGAAATGAGCTGCAGAAAATGGTAGGTTGAGACTTGTTCTCTTGCCTCTGCTCATTTAGCCCTGGAGAAATGCAAAGGAGATTTATGCCACCTTCAGGGAGGACAACCTGCATCATCGGCTTCCATCTGCAACAGCATTAGAGACTGGGAGTGGGTCTGAATGGGGAACGGGTGCGTGCTAACCCTGCTGGCCCCATCACATTAAAGCCTGATTCTGAGCTTTCCCACCATTCCCAATGAGCAGACGTTGGCTCTTAAAACCAACAAGATTAGCCCCGTCTCCATAGCACAGATCGTTTAGACAGCTATTCAGGCAGCAGGGACACGTGCAAATGTGTCCTGAGCTGTTCTGAGGATTTGATACCACCACAAATGGGTTTTGTGCAAAACCCCACAGCAAAAAGCTCCATTTAATGTCACCTGAGTGACCTGTGCAGAGTATTAAAGCAGGGGATCAGGATATGCTAATTCTATCACTTTGGCAAACAAAATGAATGCTTCTCAAGCCCTGGAGGCACCAAATTCACCTGCAGGGCCTCATGGAGGGTGAGCACAGAGTTCCCTAAAGGCATGTGGGAGTTTTATATAAAGGATGAGGGTTTAGCACATAGGGAAGCTACATAAGGACACGAGAAAAAGGCCAAGACCAGTTTCCATCAATCCCCAACGTCAAAGGCCAGAAGACACAATCAAATCTGACAGCCTGAAGACGTCAAGCCACACAATTTCATCCCATAAGCCCTGTAGCAAACAGGAGGATTATTCCCTTGCGCTCAGGCAAACACTATCAAACCTGATAACTTCTTGCTGATGCAACGGGCAGGTTGTAGAGGGACAATCAGTCTTGCTTAAAAGACTTCAAGTGATGATGAATATACCATTTCCCTCACATAATCAAGGGATAGCTTGGTTTGCATCTGGCTTCCATTTCAGGTGAGTTCAAAAGATGTATTACACAAACCAGCCTGGATTTAGGTCATGTATCACTGACATCTCCATCAAAACAGCACGGCTTTGCCAGCATCTACAACCAAGGTTTGGGACTGGATGATTTTCAGGTCCTTTCCAACCTAAACCATTCTAATTCTAAAACTCCTCTTCCTCAAAATCAACCTCTGGGTACCCACGGAATCATAGAATCCCAGACTGGTTTGGGTTGGAAGGGACATTAAAGCTTACCCATTTCCAATCCCCTGCCACAGGCAGGGACACCTTCCATAGAGCAAAGTGCTCCAAGCCCCTGTGTCCAACCTGGCCTTGAGCACTGCAGGGATGGGGCAGCCACAGCTTCTCTGGGCACCCTGTGCCAGCGCCTCAGCACCCTCACAGGGAAAAACTTCTTCCTTATATCTAACCTAAACTTCCCCTGTTTCAGTTTGAATCCATCACCCTTGTCTTGTCACTACAGTCCCTGATGAAGAGTCCTAGAAGCCATCCTAGCCTGGGGATGCTGAAAAGAACACATCCTTGTCTTGCCTTAACACCAGTCTCCAGCCTGGGAAGCTACAGAGAACCTCCATGTGCTTCCTGAGACCTGCATGACACTAAAAGAAGGGGCAAGAGACCCCAAAACCTGCTGCAATGGTCACCTTGGACCCAAAGCATCCTCTGAGACCCATCTGGGAGTGTGGAGATGGGAGAAACATGGGCAAAATAAATAAAGCAAACCAATCTCCATTTGGAGGCACTAAATCCCCACTTGTTTCCAGATGGCTGGGAGATTTCTCCCAGGTGGTAAATATATTATTAAGAACTCATTTCACCGTGAAATTGACTATTCAAAACACAGACAGAAGTTAATATATTAGGACAACCTGTCTGAAAAACTCCTGTTCGAGGGAGTTTAGTTTTGTTTAATAGAAACCGTAGTACTACACACATGGCTTTCTGCAAGCTGCACCCCAATGTGCCTTTATATGTTGGAGCTACAATGAGACAAAGGGTCTTGGATAAAGTCAGCATCATCTCTGGGGCTGCCCAGCCAGCAAGGCCATCGTCACTGGAAGGTGGTACCTGTGCCTTGCCTGGGATGCTTTTCTTAGTGAAGAACGTCTTTCACAAGGGCATCATTTAGGTCAGAAGATCCCTCTGGAGATCACCTCATGTAGTCTCTCACTCAAAGCAGGGGTAGGCTTCAATCTGAAGTCAAGCCTAAACTTGTGTTTAGATTAAGCCTACATTTTGGTCCATTTAAGTACCAAATCCAAAGCCTTAGGAAGGCTGGAACATGAACAGGAGTAAACTGCAACCTGATGTGGAGCCTAAACTTGTTCAGATTTAGACTAAGCCTGCACCTTGAGGCTATTTCCATTTATATACCAAATCTAAAGCCTTAGGGAGGCTGGAACCATCCGTTACTACCGTTACTAACTGCACAATTAATGTATTATTGCTTATTACTCACTGCCTAACAAGAAGATGCCTAAACTAATGTGTTTGCTAAAGCATTTTCTAGTTGAGTCAATTGCTTTGATTTGGGTAATTATTTATAAATATCCCAGGTATTTGGGGGGGGGGGGGGCAGTGTAATTTTGCAAATCAATAATGAATAAGCCTCAAAGGAATGAAGAATATTTTGTCTGGTTAATTTGCTTCACAGCCTTCCTGTCAAGGAGCTTCAGCTTTCCTTTGGCAGAAGGTCTGCCTGGGGAAGGTGAAAGAGGACAAACTTTGCCTTCTCACTTACTAGAGAAGGATGAGATTCTGACTGCTGGACTCATGTAGACTTCACAGTGTGGATCCATGATAAGCTACACAACATCTCCAAAGTCCCAGCCCTTCTGGAAAAGCAGAAATGGAAGAAACATCTCCAAGTCATGGATCTGTTAGAATAGAACATCCTTTGTTGGAATTTGGCTGCTAATGAACTCACTTTGAGCTAAATGCCTGTATCTAGGATAAAGTGAACTCTTTGCAGACCTTTGGTCCAGGACACATATGGCTTGATGTTTGCCTCAGTGGAGCTTTGTGGCAGCTGAGCTCTTCAGAGAGATGCCCCAGGATCCCGGCAAGTGTCACAGGTTGGGAGACTGGATTTATGAGATAGACATGGAATGACAGAAAAGTTTGGGTTGGAAGGGACCTTTAAGATCATCCAGTTCCAAATCCCCTGCCATGGGCAGGGATGCCTCACACTAGACCATGCTACTCAAGGCTCCGTCCAACCTGGCTTTGAACACTGCCAGGACCACTTCTTTGGACAGCCTGTTCCAGTTCCTCACCACCCTCTTTGTACAAGTTGAGTGGGGCAATTGGTGGAAGATATATGAGGAGCAAGGGAGCATAGAGGTCCTGTAGATAACATGCGAAAGGAAAGAGTTATCCCACCCTGGAAAAAAAGTGGTCATTTTGAAGTGCCACCACTTTTCCTAGACCTTGGAAAACATCCATAGGAATAAATACAAACACCCCCCTGCCACTACCCCCCCAACCAGCCCAATTTGTCAGGAGGAATCTCTAAAATCCAGTCTAGAAAACCCATATGAACCCTAAGCCCCACCATTTATCTGCAGTAATAAAACCCTACATCCTCTCTTGGCAACTTAATCTCTTGGCTCCCAGGCTACAGACTTGGCCTCTGGCTTTTTCACTCAGTCTCTTCTCTGAACCATTCTGCTGCAGATAAATAATTAAAGGCACATTGGAACAGGGACCTGAACACACATCTCCTCCATCCAGGCTGAGTGCCCTAGCTGATGGGCTATAAAATCTCTGCTGGCCCAACAAATACGTATTTATGCAAAATGGAGCAGCTTCAAGAGAGATAGAGCCATGCTCTATCCTTTTGCTTCTCAGAGAATTCACCCAGGAGCAAATATGGAGAACGTGGACATGTGGTTTTGTTGACCAAATGCAAAATGGGTTCATGTCTTGGCTTAACTCATCATCCTTCCAAATTCAACCATAGTAAAACCAACTGTAATCGACAAAGGAGCAGTTTCTATTAATAAAGTGGAAATGGTTTCCATGAGGAATATATTCCCCCTTGGATGCTCTAAGTCAGCTGGTTGGACTACTGAATATGAAGGGCCATGGTGACTTTCCCCAATGATAGCCAGGTCGACGTAACTGATGGCAAACTCCACCAACAAAAAGAACAGTCTTGAAGATGTTACAAGCTACCTCATCCTTTAGGAAGCCCTCTTATTAAAGCTTTCCTTCCTTGATTTCATTCCCTACATAGAACTTCTCTTTCTCAGCCCTTAGTTTTGATTCTCTTCCATCTCCCTTCTTGGGTGGAATTGGCGATTATTAATCCCATCAAAGGAAATGAGACTTTCGCTCACATATAGGAACACATCTGAAGTTCTTGCAACAAGGAACACATTACCTTGATACCCTGGCACTGTGGAAAATACTGCTGGGGAATAGGTCCTGCTTTTCTTCTTGTTATCAGTTATTCAAGGCACCAAAACCAGCTGTTGTAAGTGACCTGTATTTGCTTTACAAAGGGGAAAGGGAAATCAAATGAGAACAGCTTCTTCTGTTCATACGTTCTTCCTACAAATCTGAGTACTAATAGTATTTGACATGTTGGTAATTTGGGGGGTTTCACCATAATTCATTCAGTGTGCTTCTACTTTATTAAGGTACATTTTACACAGCAATGCACAGAAAATGTTGTTGCGTTTCTTCCTCCTTAAACAATTTCATTCCTTCCAGAAATCACTCACTGATGCTAGCCACATCCCAGGCTACTGAGGGAGGAGGGAAAAGGCAGGAATCAAATAGAATATAAGCAGTGGGAGAAGAGAAAATAAATGATAAGCAAGGGAAAAGACAATAGGAAGAGAAAACAAGACAAGAAATAATGCATGTAGAAGAGCCAAGAACCAGAAGGGACATCTTCCTTTAGACCAGGCTGCTCCAAGCCCCGTCCAGCCTGGCCTCGAGCACTGCCACGGATGGAGCTGAGCTGCTCTTGAGCTCAACAACTGGATTTTTCTCCATGCTTAGGCTGCTTGTGTGACATTGGGGTAATCTTCAGTCTGAAGAAAGATGGCCCTTTCCAGTGAAGGGAGGGAGAGAGGGGAGAAGCCATAAAGATTCCATGATTCTATGATCCATAAACCACAGTTCTCAGATCACTTAAACTCAAGTTACATTGGGCCAGACTCAACAGGATCTTTCCATTTCAATTATATTCCTTATGAGCTAAAGGAAAAATTCAGCTACGCCTCAACTTTTCACTTTGATCTATAAAATCCCTTTTTTTTCCCTTAATTTCTTCTTCCCCCCAATTAATTCTATTTTAAAACCTTGCAAAATGCTTCCATTTTCCCTGTAGTTCTTTGTTTTCCTCAAGCACTCCTTTAAAACTGGCCTGTTGTCCTGGAAAGGCTGGTACCCCTAAATCATCATGTCCCAGCATAAAAGGAAGCAGCCACCTTCCATCATTACCTCCTGACCAACCATGGCAGAAAGGAACTTAACACCAGCACCACGAATGTCAACCCATCCTCAGGCTCCCCACGGGTGAAACAGGAAAGGATTCAACACCTCAGCTCCCAGCATCTTGGGACTGTAGCAATAGGAAAAAGGGTGATGGGTTCAAACCTAAATAGGGGAGATGTAGGTTGGATGCAAGGAATAAATCCTTCCCTGTGAGGGTGCTGAGGCGCTGGCACAGGGTGCCCAGAGAAGCTGTGGCTGCCCCATCCCTGCAGTGTTCAAGGCCAGGTTGGACACGGGGGCTTGGAGCAACTGCTCCAGTGGAAGGTGTCCCTGCCCATATCAGGGGGTTGGTACTGGGTGAGCTTTAAGGTCCCTTCCAACCCAAACCAGTCTGGGATTCTATGATAAATGGATAGACACATATCAGCCAGAGTCAACTTGGGTGGATGACCAGCAATGGAGCCCTGAATAATCCACCCAACCTCCTGGAGGTGGGAAGGAGCCACTTTGCTCCCAAGCCTTTTATGATGTTATTACATCCCTCTACGGGCTTCAAGCTGCCTTCAATCCCCTGTTATTTAATCAAGAAAGCAAGATTCAACAACTGTTTTCACTCAGGCTGCCTTGTAAAGGCTTCATTGCTCAGCAATGAAACAAAGAGGGACTAATAACACCCCGCGCTGCAAAAGCAAGTGCCAAGGAAGAGCCAGGAATCAATTATCTGGGTGAAATTCAAAGGGAGAAGAAGTGGCAAACACGGCCACATCAGCAAACAGCACACATAATCCCATTAACACAGATGGCGTCTCCCTCACGGGAGCCTCGAGCCAGGGAGAAAGACGATAATGAAAATAAACAAGCAAGAAGTAGCCTCATCTTCATGGTGAAGGGATGATGGGTGCTTGGGTGCCACTGGGATGTGGCAGAGGGAAAAAGGGGGAGCTGAGATGAAGCTGGGGGAGATTGGGACCATGGAGGGATATTTCTTAAGGGAAGGGCTGCATCAGATGATCCTTGAGGTCTTCTTCAACCTGGTGGTCACTGCTCATGGCAGGGGGTTGGAAATGGATGAGCTGTAAGGTCCTTTCCCACCCAAAACATTCTGTGGTTCTACAAAGGCTGAAGCAAAGGCCAAGGAGGGATGAGCATGCAGTTGGGATGTGCTGCTGCTCCCCACAGCAGGGACCACCCCCACGGCACCCCTCCTTGGGAAGAAAACTACATTTTTCACCATTGATGCTATTTGAGGCACTTCCAGTGATTTTGCCAATGCTCCTACTCCTGGAGACAGATTCAACGCAGCACACAGGGGAATTGCAAGAAAATAACAATCCATCATCAACCCTTCTCTATTCCTTTGTCATTTCTTAACACTTGGAGCTACACAGGGACAGAGATGACCCTTCCAGTCCTCCCACAGGCATTTCAAATACCAGTGAGTGTCTATTTTATCTCAGGAACCCATCTGGGCAAGGATGGGTTTGGCATAATTGTTTGCACAGTCCCCATCACAGCTTCCCAGATAAAATATATTACTCCAGCATCACTCTCTATTACTTTTTTCCTGAGCATCTGCTGCTGGCAGCTTTTAGAGATAGGACACTGCACTGATCTGGTATTGCAATCCCTAGTTCTGCTCAGAAAAAGGCCTCTCTCCTCTGTTAGAGTTAATGGAAAATGGGATTCACACCACACACCATTTTCCAAGGATTTGGGATAAGCACCTAAATGAGCTCAGGAAGTCAAACAAAATCTAAATCCTTTCCTCTTCAGCCCCAAAACTGTTCTTCCTAACAGAGCACCCTTTGCTTCCAACTGTGGCTTAGATACATGGCTATTCTATAAGTTATACGTTGTCCAAAGACAACACAGCTCATAAACGAAACAAAACAGTCCTTTGCATGGTACTGGTTTAACATGAAGGTTTTCTTGTAAGGAAAGAGCAATTCCGGTTAATTCCTGGAAATACTGGGGTGCCTGCTCCTGTTCATCTATCCCAGGAGCATCAGCAGCCAGGGATGGGGAGAGAGGCTGAACCTGCAGCCCCAGGCAGGGCGTTGGGACCCATGGCACATCCTCATGAAGAAGGCAAGATTAAAACAGAGTCACTTAATCTCCTGCAAAGCCTCTTAAGCGTTTCTATCAGGGGCTGCTCAGTTGGTACTTTGTCAACCAGCCTCTGAAAAACATCCCAGTTGAGCTTCCGCTGCCTATCAAGTAGGTTGAAATGAGGGATGGGATGAAAGGCAACAGGGACCAAATGGATGAAGGTAAATCCCATGTAAGTAACTCCCATTAGGCCTTTTATAACCTCCTCTTTCACACCCATCCTCTCCTTGGATACTCCCGCATCCTTCCCAAACCAGCCTGAGCAGACAGAAATGTTCTCTTCCCTCACTTCTTAGCCCTCAGTGTTTCAGCATGATGATCTCTCCTGGGGATAAGCCCATCAGCTTTGATGGAGTCATTTGCACCAGAGACTGGTACCCTGCCTGAGGGGCAGCAGATAGGCTTTAAGCTGGAGAGGTTCAAAGGAGAGTTAAATGCTGATAAAACCACCAAGATGTGGGTCTACAACCTCTTGGAGTGCTGTATCCCTCTCCAAAGGAAAGGGCATTCTCCTCCTCATGACTTTCCCCAGGCTCCTCTCAAGCAGCTCACCAAATATGAGACATTATCCTAAAGAAGTAAGTTGAGGATGGCATTACAGAGCTCAACCAGGAATATTAAGGGCTTGCAGCAGGCATACTGAAAACAAAACATCCCCTGACAGTTTATTTAGGCTAGGCTCTGCTCTGCCACATTCAGTTTGAATCAACTTGGCAGCCCAAATTTTCCTCTTTCTTCCCATTTCCACCCTCCCCTCCAGTCAGCTAAAATTAGAAGGGAGATTCTGAGCTACAAATGCAAATCCCACACCAGTCCTGCTCCTGACACATAGCAGTGACAACGGGAGAATGCTGAAGTGTGGGTTAATGGTGTTTTGGAGCTGGAAACCCAGCCTTGTGCTGTGGGACATGCCGAGCTCCAGGCTACCCCCTGCATTTGCCCGGAGCAAGATCTTCTGAGCCTGGTTGCCAGCATGAACCTGGCTGCTTGTGCTCTGCAAAAGCAACCCAAAAGCATCTGGTCCAAGGTATCTCCAAAGCTAAGCAATAACCGGATTCACTGGGAGTTCAGCTTGAGGATGTAGGAGCAGCACAAACTATTTTTGCCCTAGCATGGAGTTGATGATGCTACATGGAGCTGTCTGGAATCCTGGGCACGTAGTTTATAACTAAGCACAAGTGTGTGTATACGCTCAAATACACACAGACATGCATTCAGCTTGCAAAGTCCAGATGATCCTACAGCTGTACTTTAATATTTCAATACCAGGGTCAGAGTGAATCTCACTGCCTCACTCTTATCTTCCCTCCACATACCAGTGCTGTCAATGCCATTGGAAATTTTACATGTAAATGAGCCCATTCATCACTCCCTCCTCTGCAGCGCTTCACTTCCAAGACTACCATGGAGTTACACCATTAAATCTCCTGGCTTTACAATATACATCATGACATATTTGACATCAATCAGCTGTGTCAGTCCGCTCACTGTAAACCATAAACTTGCTCTGCATTCCAGCTCCGTGCGCAGTGATTAAAACCTTCTAGCCTGGCTTCCTGATTATGGTGACAAATGATGATGCTTTCCCATCTGACTCAATGCTCGCCCATCCTCTGCTGATCACCCTCAAGCACACCAGAGCTCTTTCTGAACTTCCTGAATTCTTCCATGGGCACCACTAACCCCCCTTGTCTGGTTCTTGGGTCTTTCTGGACCATTCCATCCATCCATTTATCTCCCTGCATTTCTCCCCCACATCTTTCAAAGCAGCTGCTAGGGCAGCTTTGACCATCTCTGACTTTAGGTAAAACATCAGAAAAGATACTCTCGGGAATGACTGTGACCTTGATGGACGTAGGTCGGTCAACACGGTTAACCAAAGTCATCCTTCACATCACAGCCAACATCTGACAGGCCTAGGCAGTCATCTTTATGTACACTCAATACATCAAGCGATTTGGTCAGACATACCATAATCCTGCTTCATGCAACATTGTGCTTTGAGGCACCTATAAAACCCCTTCTCAACTGTCAGAATGACTGATCCTTCCCTAATCCCATTTGCTTCCCGAAGAACAAGTGACACTGCATGATTGCTGAGGATGTTCAGTATGAGGGCTATCAAGCCAAGGACCAGGCTTCACACCATAAATGCAACTTAGGCTGGCTTCAGGCTACTAAATCTTCGCCTCCTCCTTCAGTTTCATCTTTCTGCAGTGGGAAACTCAGGAAGAGGAGTTTGGTTGGGCAAGTCTAGACTTTAATATCTGTTGTGAGGAACTGGGTTTTGCCCATGTGCCTGAAATTGCAGAAAATGACCATTTTCACATCATATTTTGTATTTCACATGCACACTTTTTCTTCCGGACACACTTCTCTAAACAACCCATGGCCTAAGATTGAGACAATATTGGAAGGTGGGATTGCATCACCAAAACCCCCAAACGTGAGTAAAATCCCCCCACCAGCAAAGCAACAATTTCAGATGGGGCCTTTCTAAGTTAGGAAATTGAGCTTCTGGGGGGAAAAACCCCAAACCCACAAGTGAATAATGAAGTCACAAACAGGAGATCTTTACAGCTTCCAGCCATGTTATCTTGACATAGTTTCTTCCAGGAACTAATCACTGCTGTTTCTCACACCAGAGAAGCCCCACAACCTGTTGCCATTACTCTCTCCCTTTGCACATCGCCGTGAGAGTCAGGATAGAAGCCACATTAGGACTTATGGTATCTAAAATAGACTCCTATGGCTTGGGACTTTTCTTCTGCCATATCACCTTCTGGGCATCCAAAGACAGAAGGTGTATGAGGGCTAGCTCAAAGATGATGTTGTTCCTATCTGCTGCTGAGATGAGGCATGGAGGAAACCAGACAGGTAGAAGAGGGAAAAAGTTAGCAGCTCGCTTTCATTCTTGGGACATCCACAGAGAAATGATCCCTCCTTCACTGAAAGATGAATGGGCAGCTCTCCGGGTTATGAGGGAGGTTTTATTGCAGATCAATAAATCTGTGTCACAGACCCCATCTGGAGGGAGTTTTAATTTAAAGAAAAGACTGATGAACGCTGAAAGACAATAAATCAAAAGTTGTGAAACCCCATCAGTGTTAACCTTCTACCAATGCAAGCACGGGCTGCGGGGCATGCGTGGGGACAAGAGGTTACTGCCCCATGGGCATGGGTTTGAGGGGCATGAAAGACAGGAGCATCAACAGGGATCAAAGAGGCAAAAGACATCAGGATTTATTACTGTGGTGCTATCAGGGATCAGCGGATGTCAGCAGGAGATAGTTCTCTCAGATCCAAATTGGAGAGAAAGCTAGAAAAAATAAACCAGAGAGAGTTCACAGCAATGAAGTTGAGACAGGACTGACAGCAAGAGGGGAAGATCAGAGATAATCTCATATCTCTCTGCTCAAAACACAAGGAAAAAACACTTCCTTCCAGAGCTTTCCTCTTCAACATGTGGCTTTCTCCAGCTGCCAAATAGAAGTCAACTGCGGCTCCCATTACAAGGACCACAGCGCAGCTCTAGCTCAGACCTAAGGAAACATCCATAGAATCATAGAATGGTTTGGGTTGGAAGGGACCTTAAAGGTCACCTAGTTCCAACCCCAATCCCATCACCCAAACTATCCCAAACGTGATCAAAGATGATGGCAAGGAAATCTGTGTTAATGCCAGAAACCTTCAGAAGAGGGCTCAGGGGGAAGCCCCACATCCAGATTCCCAGCTCCTCTGCATCAGCACACCTCTGTTGGAGGTCAGACCTGGCCAACTTGGCTTTTCTCAACAGAGAGGGTTAAGCCCCCTTCTTACACTAATTTAAGATGAACTCAAGTGTCTGCAGCCCATTTTCAATGATGGATGCCCCATCCTGGCAGTGTTCAAGGCCAGGTTGGACAGGGCTTGGAGCAACCTGGTCTAGCGGAAGGTGTACACACCCATGACTAATGGAACTAGATGAACTTTAAGGTCCTTTCCAACCCAATCCATTCTCTGAACCCACACATCTGTCCCCATCGTTCCTCTTGCCTGATTTGGGGTGCTCTTAATGCAATAAGAGAGTCGTGCTTTTACTCAGAGCGGATGCTGGGAGAGCACCAGACAGAACCCTCCTCAACTGGGAGGTTTCAAAACCTCTTCAACACCAGTTGCTTTGCTAGTTTGGAAATGATCATTTTTTTCCCCTACCTTCCCGAGCTGTTCCATTAATCTTATCTTCCATTAGGGAAACAAGAGCTTTTTTAAAATCCAATTTACTTTTCACCGTACACACACTTCAGGTTAACTTTATTTCTCACGTTCCTCCGCTTGAACTCCGCAATAATCATTTCCAGATTAATGATGATAATTTCAAACACTTTTTCAGAGCCAAGCATCTTAATATCCTCTCTGACCAGCGAAGAATTTCCTGTTCTACAACAGGATTACATTTAGGAAGATGAAAGGCGTTTCTCTTTTGCTAGAGGCGGTGGTGATAGGGACTTTGTTAAAGACTTTCAGCAGCACTTCCCATCCGGAACAAGCTCAGAAATGCAAACCCAACAGTCCTGTGCAACACTGGCCTCAATTGCCACTTTTTATCCCTAATTCCATTCCTTTAACCCCCCCAAAAAACTGGGGGAGAAAAAAGGTTGAAGCCATTAGGGTTAGGGTTGGGTTAGGGTTAGGGTTAGGCTTTATAGAGCTGGCTAAGTGCCACCAGCTCCATCCTGCAAAAGGGAAACTGAGGCCAAGCTCTTGCTTAATTGGTGCTTAAACTGAAAACACAAATTACATCTCAGAGAATATACTGAAGGCAACTGAAAGGGGCTTGTCCCAGGGGGCTGATGGTGGTGAGATGAGAACATTCCCACTCCTGTATTCAGTTCTGCTCCTAATGAATTCAGTTTCCTTTAAAAAGACAAATAGTATAATATGAGAGGATATTTTCACATCGGCTCTCAAGGGCTTTTATGGGCTTTGAGCCACCAAAACAAGAGTGAAAGCACAGCAGGCACTTGAGCAGCAAAAGACAAGCTGACGAGTCAATGGAAAACACGGACCTGTTCGGATGCACAGTTGATGCTCCCGCAATTCAGGAGCTGATGGGAGAAGGAAACTGAAGGGCTAAATGGAAAATATGCAGCAAATATGTGCCCAGAAAGAGAGGAAAGAGCTCCTGGCATTAAATTACACTGAGTTATTCCTGATTTCCCCCCTCACCCCAGGTCAGACCTGCCTCGGAGAACTTCACTGCAGCCATGACCAAAACCCTGCAGCTTCCCTGCTCTCATCTACAACTGAAGGGGTCAAACCACAGCACACGGTTCTGCACTCAAACACAATAGCCTTTGAGGCATGGAGAAGGAAAACCCGTCAGGAATTTACAAACCCTCCCTAATGACTGGTACGTTGCCTGTAATTCACTGAGCTGATAATGCTTCCTGGCCCTGGAGGTTCTGAGCCTGGTTTTAAAGGTAGCAGTGCTTTCCTGAGCAGTAGCTCGAAATGCCTGGGGCCATTCCAAGCGGAGCTGCTTAAAAATGAAGAAATTAATGCAGCAAATACACCAAAACCTTCCATCGGAGTGAATGGGCAATGCTAAGGCAGGAAGAGAACACGATCAGCATCCATGTCTGCAGAAAATGTTAATGAGAGGCTGCCTCGACAAAGAACTTGTACTGGTTTTGCCTTTTTAAGTGGGATAGGATAGGAACTCCTAATTGCAAAGTACGGTTTGAAGGCCAGGAATGTCCCAGGAGCACTGCTTGGATGGCTGGAGAAGCCCATGGAATGCCCAGGAGCTCATGGCATTCAGCTCAGGGTTACCCCTTTGAGGCTGATGGGTATGGGGAGATGTGCAAATGTGCTGCCAGACAAACCCACTGCAATTCCCAGAGGCTTCTTCCTCCACCCCTTTGCTCCATCACCCTTTTTATTAATTCTCACTTTATTCATCTTTCCCCAAGGGCCATTTGCTCCCATCACAATCCCCATGGTCAGCAGCATCACTGCTTAACCGAGGCTCCTCCGCTCCCTCCCACAGCCCAACTCCTCCCAAGGTGGGTGAGTAAGAAGTCTTTTCCTTGCTCAAACCCAAAGCCTTTGACAGAGAGGAGAAGCCTGAGTGAATATTAGCACAGCAGCTTTTTGGGTCACCATTAAAAAGGATCATGTGAAAGGAGGTCAGATAAATATTTAACATGGTTATTAATATCTGCTCCTAATTTCATTCCTCCTCCTCGCCCTCGCCTGGATCCTCCCTTTCCTCTTCATCTTTTCATTTGATGCGGTTGATCCCTTTTAAGAAGGTCAGTTGGGATCATACGATGGTGCTGGATGGCAAAGGGGGGCAGAAAGAGATAGCTGCAACCTTCCTCTGGGGGAGCATGGCCTGAATTGACGCTGAGGCATCAATGATACCCTTGGCTTTCTCCTCCCAATTGCACAGCAGCCTTCAGCCCCAGTGTGAAGTGCTGCTCAGTGGTGCCAAACTGGTGGCAATACACACAGAAGGGTGAAGAAGTTGTGCAGAACTGCTGACAGAACCTCCAGAGCACCTGTGAAGGTGCTGAGGCGCTGGCGCAGGGTGCCCAGAGAAGCTGTGGCTGCCCCATCCCTGGCAGTGTTCAAGGCCGGGTTGGACACAGGGGCTTGGGGAGCAACTGCTCCAGTGGAAGGTGTCCCTGCCCATGGTATGGGGTCAAACCAGAAGAGCTTTAATGTCCCAAACCAGTCTATGATGCTATGATTATTCCAGCAAAAAGAGGTACCTGCAGGCCTCAGAAGGGATCACCAGTACTTACAAGCCAACAGAAAAGCACACGCACCCATGCAACACCTGCACCCAAGCCCCATAAACCGTCTCTTCCCTCACAGATGCCAACCCTGTTAATGCACTGCAAGCCCACAGTGGTGGGTTTTACCCTGTTTCTCCAAGGGGAAAATAGGATCAGGAGCCAGTTTTCTCCTTCCTGAGCCCCATGTGAAGGTCTGAGCTGCTGCTGCTGGGACCTGCTCATGCTGGCACTGATGCACGCACCATCATAACACATATGGGAACTTTGCAGCTACATAGCATGCTTTTCTCTTTATTTTAATCCTTATTTACACATTTCACAGCACACCTGTAGTCTCTACTCCTTCACATCCTACTCGTTGTCCTATACTGCCATCCTGCCATCGTTTCTTAAACCAATATTCCTTTTGGGAGAAAAAGAGCAGTTCATCCAATGTTCCTAACAAACAGCTTGCCAGGGTCTTTGGGTCACCGCTCCATGCCCCTTCCCTCCCTGACAGAGATGCCAAGAGTTCAACCTTTCGCCTTGTGTTCCAGAGACATGCTGAGTGACCAGCATAAAGTGCTTGAACATGAAAGCAGGCTTTAACTACGGTTCTTGGTGCCTCTCCATCCAAAAGCAGGCTCCAGCACAGGTCCTCATTGCTCAGGTGGCTCCAGGATTTATTTAACACTGTTCAAACCCATTCCAAAGACAAAATTATTCACCGTCACCTCAGCCTTATTGTGGTGCTGCTCATGACAGTGTCAGATGCTTCACAAACATCCTCACATTCATCTTCATGGCCCTCCCTCAGTTTCAAGATACTCCCAGTTCTACAGCCAGGCCCCTGATGGTTCAGTTTGCCCAAATGACCTTTGCCAGCAGGAAAGGAGGGGATAAAAACAAGAACACCAAACCCAACTGAGCATTCAGGGGGATGAGGATGACCTTCAGGCATGGATATGAACAGTTCTGACCTGCAGCATCCGAAGTGTGGGGTGGGATATGTACATACTTGGATTCAGACATCTAAATTAAGAAGCTGGTCATCCTCGGCAAAGATGTTTGTGAAAGAGGAGGTCACCCGAGGCGGTGCCTCCCTGCTATGGGTTGAGGAGGTCTGCCAGGAGAAGCCAACCCATTGCTTTGCAGGAGAGCTCCAATGGATCAGGCAGGAGGGATGCTTAGCAGCGATGGCACTCCAAGAACCCCAGTGCTCCTCCAAGATCCAGCAATCCGACATCTCCTGGGCCACCCCTTAGCTCTCCTAGCTTGATCATAGCAGAGAAGGCCTTGCTATGCAGTAACAGCCCCATTTCTGAAATCAGCCCTTAAGATCTTATTTGCAGCCTTTTCTTCCTCCAAACCATCCTTTTCCTTCTTTTCCCTAACCATCCTTTTCTTCTTCCTAACGATCCCTTTTCCTTCTCCTAACCACCCTTCCTCCAAACCATCCTTTTCCTTCCCTCTAACCTCCCCTTTCTTCCTCCTAACCCTTCTATTCTTCCTGCTAACCATCCTTTTCCTTCCTCCAAACCAACCTTTTCCCTCCTAATCACCTTTTTCTTCCTGCTAACCACTCTTTTCTTCCTCCAGACCTTCCTTTTCTCTTCTTCTTCCAGTATACAAAAGGTCTGCTGCTAAGCAGGGGTTGCCATGATAACAAGACAACCCCTCGGCTGCTTTGGGTAGGGAAAAGCACCCACATCCAATGCCAACCTCTCGCCAAACAAATAAATAAGGAGGGAAAAAAAAAGAGGAATGATGCTTTGTGTCACTTGAGAGGAGTGCAGAGCAGAAATTATGGCAATTTCCTGTAACTGGAATCAAATGCCCAACTTGCCGGCTCGCAGCAGGCAGTGCCATTAATTCAAACACTCATGTAAGAGCTGGGTTTCCATTAAAGGGGCCAATTTTGAGTCCATTTCCCTGATAAACAGACAGCAGCGAGACTCCTAAATTGGGCCTTGATAGATTTGATTAGGGCAGAGTTTGCATAGGTTGTGATTTGGGCAAGGGAAAACTGCCATGTGATGTGCTCGAAACCCTCTGGTGCTTGGCGAGGGGGCAGGAGATGCATTGAAGCCCGGCCCTATCCCAATTATCCCCAGTGGAGATCACTGAGCAACAACACATTAGGGGAACTGGAGAGATTAGCTGCTGTAAAAACAAAACTGCTGTCTAAACAAGGCATAACAAAGTCCAGCTATCTCCTGCGGCTGCAGCAGGGATTGGCAGGGCTTTTTCCTCGGGATAACTAGGCTGCAAGGAGCTCTGCTAGCCAAGACCAGGTTCCTGCTCTTTTCTCCCTAGTATTTCCACCTGGAGAATCAGCCCCTGGATATTTGTGGCTGAGGGAGCACCTCCCGTATGAAGATAGGATGAGAAAGTTGGGGCTGTTCAGCCTGGAGAAGAGAAGGCTGTGTGGGGACC
>JANRGW010006679.1:9528-29867 GCA_024733675.1 Psilopsiagon aymara | reverse complement strand
GCTTAAACTGCGGCAGCTCTTTTAGGAGGGGGAGGTGGGTTGGCAAACTGCGTGGCTGATTTACAGCTTAAACCACGACACTAAGGAACGTCACCCAATGAGCATTGCTGATTAGCAATGAATTTTAACCAGAAAATTGAAAAAGGTAAAACACAAAGGAAAGCAATATTCTGGAGAAGGTACTTATCAAAAGCAGACAGGACAAGAAATCACACTTGTGCACCTCAGAATAGATAAACAACAGAAATGCTCATGGCGGCAACAACTGGACCTCTTTATCTATATGGTTATTTAGGGTACACTCTCCAGATTGGAATAAGAACCTATGTACGTCTGTTATAAGAGCAGTCAGCATAGCTGTGAAAAGTTGTCTGAATGAATTCATATTTTATAGGTTAATTTTCATTTGGAAGCTGGGTCAGTTTTCTGGTCAGAGTTGTTTTTCTTCTCCATCTTAAATATGATCCACTTATTGCTAGCATGTGCTGTGTCTGAGTAGCAGGAGGCGTTCTGCCTCTGAAGCACTGGATAAAAAAAATTACAGCTGCCTTATGTATACACTTGGGGAATAAAAAGGTCTTGCCATTTTTACTCCTTTAGAAGTGTTGGGCAGCTTGTACTATTAATGACATATCATTCTTTGAAGCAAGATTCTGGTTTCTGTGCCAGGAGAAGAAATAACTTTCATCTTTTTAAAGAATTAGTTGCTGGTGCAAGAGGTCATTACAATATTTTCCTGTGAATCATGGGCTGGGTAATAAAGTAATAGTCTAACATGACTTTGCATCCCACTATTGCCCTGGGACTCTGAAAAATGCACACTGAAAAAATCAAATGCTAATTGTCTGTGACTGCACGCCACACAATTGCTATTGTTACAAGAAAACAGCAAAATTCCAGAGATAGGAATGCTTATCACATCAGTGAGAATGAGGCACAAAAAGACATTGAGAGGACAGAGTAATATTTAACTGTCTTTTTTAAGTTCAGTTTCTTATAAAACTGGATATGATCACCATTATTTGTATAACTTAATTTTCATAGCCTGCAAAGTTACAGTGGAGCTGTTGTGGGCCCTAGGAACTGTATGTTAGAAGGCTTACCTATTCATGCAAGCATTTAACTACACAGCACCATATTCACTGTACAGGCTGCCTTTTAGTAAAAATTTCTGAGATATCTCCACATGATTCAAAGGACAGCCTCCAGCAAAAGAGAGAGTCCAGCCCAGAGCTGAAGCTGTAGTATTGTAAGGTCAGTTGTTAATTACTTCATATCTGGGAGACAGCATAAGATAGAAGAATGAAGAAGTCATCAAAATAGTAAGTATCAAACTTGACTTCCTTTAAAAAGGCAAATGTGTAAATGACACTTACCTACTCCCCCCCCATAGAATCATAGAATATTTAGGGTTGGAAAGGACCTTAGGATCATCTAGTTCCAACCCCCTTGTCATGAGCAGAGAGACCTCACACTAAACCATGCCACTCAAGGCTCTGTCCAACCTGGCCTTAAACACCGCCAGGGATGGAGCATGCACAGCTTCCTTGGGCAACCCACTCCAGTGCCTCACCACCCTGACAGTAAAGAACTTCCTCTGATTCAGTTTTAACTCATTACCCCTTGTCCTGTCACTACAGTCCTTAACGAATCTTTATGTTCTCTTTGTGTTCTGTACATACAGACCTACATACCAGTTGAAGTCAACAAGGTTGGTTAAACACAAGAACATGTTGCCCACAGATATGGAGGGATTTCCAACACTGATAATATTCACAACCCTTGTGGTCAAGACCCGGAGTGATCCAAGCTCACCCAAAAGCTAGATTCAGCCAAGTCAGCAGGAAGCCTGGAGCCATTCCCAGAGTTGCTGGCGTCACCTAGTGCTGCCATTTGAGGATCATTCCTGCCATGGGCCATGCCTGGGATGCACCCTGCTCTGCTACACAGCAGGACAAAATCACCTCTCTCAGTAAGCGCAAGGACTGTTCTTCCATCACGAACCTCCCCTGCAGCTCTCACTTCTCTTTCCTGTACCACTTCAAATTAACCCTTGTTTGTGACTTTATTACAGGTGCCTACAATCCCTTAATCTGAAGTGTTAGGTACATGACTAAAACCATGGAGTCGGCCTTGCAAAATAATCAGAAATGTAGCCACATAGGTGCTGTAGGATTATTCTGGATAGGAGTCAGAGGTGAGGTCAGCCTGTCCTCTCTTCCTATAATGACCAGCTGTACCAAGAGCCAACCTACACCACATCACCAGATTTTTTCTAAGAGTAAAATACTTGGAAAAATACTTTGCATGTGAGCCATTAGAAACAGATCATAGTGACAAATAGGAGCACCAGTTGATCTTCTTCTGCAGTTAAGAAAATATTATTTTAATTTAAGTTTAACCTTGTCTTCTCCTTTCTAAATGACTTTTCAATGACTTGATAATAATTCCATCATTTTAGTCACTTTTTTGAGTAATTTTTTTTTGTCTTGCAGGAAAAAATATCAAATTGCTAAGCATCCTACTGTGCTGTGGCAAACCTTTCCAAAAATGCTTAGCAGTTAATGGGGGATCTTTAAGAAGCCTGCATTACAGGCAGCAGCAATTTCTGAAGTCCAGACCCAACATGGTATATTTGGAGTGTCCATACATTAGAAAACTCTACAACTAAATTCTTATACAAAAGTTAGTCGTTTAATGACACTTACACTGTGTCATAAACAAAGAAATATTTCCATACTATCTTTGAAGATAGCTACCAGAAACAATTAAAATAGGGTCTGATGCACCTGAATGATCTAAAGTCAGTTAAGAGTGGTCCCACAGTAAAATCAAGATTTCTTTTTTATATAGATGTGTATGTAAATATATGTGTTTAAAAAGCCACACATACATAAAACAGGATCTCTCTTCACACTTGTGAGGCACCACTCTGTTACCAGTGAGCTATGTTTTTTCTCATGGTGCAGGTCTGGAGGTAACACAGAAAGATTTGCAATATCATCCCCATTTGCCATAGACAGTTTGAGCTCTAGTAGACAATGCAAACAGAGCTCTTTCCCCATACAGAACTGCAGTTGTACCATGGATTTCTTTTCAGTTATTCCATTTTCTAAATTCTGTCTCTCGGTGTTTTCTTCTTAGCTCACAAGTGCCTTGTGAGTGGTGCCTCAGTACTGCTCTCAAAAACATAGGGACAGCAGAAAAAAAGTCATCTCTTCTCAAACCAAAGAGAGAGTGAGTGCATATTTTTACTCAGACAAACAACCCTGAAGGATAAAGGAGTTCCTTCCTGTACAAGATTAGAAGATAAGACAGCACATCTGGCTGTCAGGGCAGTTATGTTAGAGTCCAATTGAGTACTGAGCACCAGGGTACACTGTCACCCCAGAGAAGACACTGTTCCAGATTTGCAAACTTGAGGTTTTTGGTGGGAAATGGGTTTGGGTTTTTTTTTCCTCCCCCCAGAACAGTAAGCTTTGTTTCAGTGGATTTTATAAGATCCAAAAGAAATCATTTTTGAAGGCTACTGTTTCTGCTCAGGTAGCCAAGTAGGTGAGAAAACACTGAATCTAGCCCAAGGCACACTTAATCTTCACGAAAACGAAATCTGAAAAATGGAATTCTTCCTTATATGGAATTATAAATACACAGCCAGCTCTCATAGCTTCATCCTCTTTGTGAGCACCATTCTCGCAGTGGCTCAAAGTACTAAGACGCAGCTCCTCCTAGGCAGAACATCACAAGTTTTGCTCATTGATATTTCCATCACTTGTCTCTGATGCAGATGCCTCACTGAATAACATTTTCATTTTGTCTAGAGCTATGGCAACCTGGGTAGCTGCCAGAAGGCGGCTTTGGTTGACAACTCCAAAGAGTTATTCTCAGGCAAAACAATTAGCGGTAACTGCTCTTTTCCAGGGAGGCAGACTTTCTGGCAACTTGCACAACTAAGAGAATTCAGACGAGGAGAAATCCAGCCTGCTTTGCCCAAAGGAAGGAATGCAGGTTTTTATAGCACGAAAAGAAGGAATTCTTTTGGTCTCTCACTGTAGCTGCAAATACCAAAGCTGTCTGCAGCAAGATTCTGCCCCAAAGGGTGCTCCGTGGTGGCACCATAGGCACTACCAGGGCTATTCAGAATGCTATAACATCACAAGCTACTTCCAGAAGCAGCACTGAAACTTTCTTGTAGAAGCATTAGCCCTGGAGTGACAGACCTGTTGCTTCTCAAGCCCAGTGCTGCACACCCAAGCACACCGGTTTGCCCAAGCGGGTGATGACCCCTGCACTAGGCTACAGGGAGCTTCTGCGGTACCCTGCAGGTTCCTGCACAGGGCCCTCTTCCAAAAAGGTCAAGTTCATCCTTCAGAAGACTGGTTTTTAGGCAGAGCCTAGCAATGCCAGTCACAGTTCCTACCCAGCAGAGGGCTCCAAACACGTACTGCTACAACAAGCTCTAAATTCCCTTCTACAGAAGCTTTCTAACAAGCCCATTCTCTCAGCCCATGTTACTAAACAGCCTTTCTAGGCACCGGTCTCTCATTCCTCCAGTGCTGCCAGGCAGCACCAGCCACACCTAGGAAAACTGCTTTACTCGTTAGTAGCACAGTAGCAACTGCAAGGTGAAATCCTTCCAAAGAATTTGCTTAAATCATGCCTGGAGAGTAGCTTAAATTGGTTGTGAATGGCTGGTCTTAAGCCCAGGATTTCCTTACTTCCCTGTGCTGATTTGTAACTTGCTTTTTGGTCTTACTTTTCTCTGCTCACATGTTGCCTGTACATGCATTAGCAATTTGCAGCTCTTTCCTTTAACAACCACCGAGAGTCAGTGCCTGTTTGTAAGCACCCCTCTGCTCAACATGTAATCCAATGGACTTGCTGAAGATGTCTGTGTGTTAAATTGGTGTTTGGTTTTTTTTCAGTCTGATGTTGCTTTTGAAATATTTCAAACCTATAGTCTTTTTATTGGTATATGTTTTATTAGACACCTATTAGATAGATGTTCTGTATCTACTCTCTCTTCCAACAGTTTACAAGTAGAGCTCAAACTTACAGGCCGGTTTAAACAAGCTGTAAGACAAAACAATTAAGAGGACTCTGCCCTAGGGAATTTGCAGTCTAATTCATATACAAACAGTGTTGGTTTATTTCTAGCTGGGAGTCAGAAATCTAGTGCTGTTTAATAAGACATGCACACATGGAGAAACATTATGCAAAGTGTTTGTTCAAATTACCCTTCTTAAAGAAAAGGGAATTTTATTTCACTTCCTATATTTTTAATTTAAGAGTTTGCATAATTTTGCTTCCATAATGCCTCATAACATCTAATACTACTGTTGGCTTTTGATTTGTTTTTGCTTTCTGCTGTTGAACGACCAATCAGTGTTTACAGATTAGCAGCAGTTGTAAAGTGCCCTGACTTTCTCTTCCATTTGAAAGTTATGAGTGAGAAGTACATTATATTGGTAGCGTTGGCATTTTTGGAGTAGCTCAGGCATCCGCAATGCAAACCACTGTTATTCATACTGTTATAATTCCTCTGCAGTTAAGTCATTACTAGCAATCAGAGCAGGCTTGTAGTACAATTCCTTATTTGGGAATGTCATGTGAGATGCCCAGAGCAATATGAAAAAATAAAGGCCAACTTGTCTGGCTGTGGAGGGATTTATAGCAGGCCCACTGGCAGAGATCTGCTGGGAAGTATTAAGAGCTCCTGCTTAGCTGATCATATAAACACCCAGGCCAGCAGGTGCATTACATTTGTACACTATCTTTTTCCTTCAGGTGCAATATTAAAAATCCTGTCATCACAGCATGTTTATAGAAACTTGAATTATAATGGCTTTTCCTGCAGATGGTGGAGCTGAGGTTTTTCTTTAGGTAAATCTGAGATCCAATTAAATATTTCATTCTACTTTTTAACTAATGGTAATATTGCTAAGAAAAATCCTACTTCTGCCAATATATTTTGCTAAGAAAGAAGCCTCTCTCGTAGTAGAAATACCCAATTATTAGTTACTAAAGACAATACGTAAGGGTGCTTCAAACCATACTCCCCCATTGCCAAAATACAGATATCATACTCAAATGTGAAGACTTTTATAAGTAGCTTTAAACCTGATCCAAACCCATAACTTTTATTATTTGTAAGTGTTCAGGTTTTTCATGTACAAACCACTTGATTGGATTAAAATGTGATCTACTTGGTAATAATCATACCCTAGAGAAAGCCAAGACTGAAGTTAATGAATGAAATTATACCTGCTGAAGGGTACAGTAATAATTAAATTGTTAGGAACAATTTGCTATTGTGTATGAGGAAAACTCACCCATTGCAGGTAAATGCAGCTGTCTTCTTGGATGGTCGAAGAATTACACTCAGAAAATGGATAACTTAATTTTTTACATGTAATTTTAGTTTATTTCTCCATTTCAAGTGCTTTAATACACATATTTTAATTGCACAATCACATTGTTTCCTGCTTTCCATACCAGCTCTGTGTGATAGCTATTTCCTGCTGTAATGCTTGATGAGTCATTATTGTAGAATAAATGGAGCATGTTTGAGAGCATGTGTATTTAATGGCTCTATAACTGAGTGGAGAAAAATCCCTCTTCCTGTAGTGTCTTTTTATGGAATCCAGGACAACAGAACAGAAGAAAAGCTTAGAAGAGAGAGAAAGGAGATGATTCCATGGGTATAGTGCCATACTTACCCTTCTGAAGACTTCAGTTTAGAATTGTCTATTCGGCCACTGGGGCTCTGCTATAACCTGAGTAAAGGCACTACGGTGAAGTTTTGCAACATGGATGCTTTCGTTTTACTTTTCAACAAGTGGCAGTATTACTAAGAAAAGGTCAGCTTCAGAAAATTATTATCTCCTATTAAGTAAAGAACCTCTTCTGTATTAGAAATAGCCCAATTTCATGGCACCTCTTTTGCTTCAAGATGCCACCACCTCTTTTGCTCTCATTCTGGCTCTTTCTTTGAGCCTTCTACATTGGCAGAAAATTAATCAACAAGCAAGAACAATAGATTTCTATCAGTTTAGAAAGCAGAACCACCTGTACCCATCAGTGTGTGAGGTGAAATCTGTGCCACCACAAGAAGATTGAGGAGTTGATCTTTGGGCAGCAGCAAACTACTTCAGTACTCATTTTGACTCTAAGCTTCATATCACCCCTATCAACCTAAGCATGACAGCATTACTTCATGGGGATTTTCTGAGGGTAAACACACCAAGGGTTGCAAGATACTCCTTACAAATACAAGGGCCTCATATAAGCAGTGGGCAAATCTGTTTACTGAAGCAATAAACTCTCTTACTCTACAAAGGGAGAGTTTGTACATAAGTGCCTTAAAATAGAAAATCACCTCTAGCAAAATACCTTACTGGGACATATCTGGTGTTCTATCTCCATGTAGCTTTGCTAGGAAGATCCAGAAGAGTTAGCATTCATAACAAGAGAGAGGCTTGCACCTGTAGCGCTGCTCCAGGGTTTAATTTCCAGAGATGATAAACACCTCTGAGTAAAGAATTTGGTGAAAGGAAAGTCTGCATCAAATCCTATGTGTTATGCTGGAGACCTCCTCACGTAGCACCACTTCAAGTTTATCTTCCCTCGTCCTCACAAAAGAAATCCTGACATTTTGTATTTGCAGCTCAGCAAAGCAGTCAGTCTCCTGTTCTGTAACCTCATGTTATGCTGACTGCTCTCATCCGTGATCTGCTCACCAGCTGCTCCTGTTGAAGGAGGTCCCTAGTGAGGAGGCACAGGGCTCTGCAGCATGTCCCTGGCAGAGGCTGCACCAAGGCCTGGCTTCCTTCATATGGAGGGAGATCCCCTACTCCAGTTGCAGCTGGAAGTGCCCCCTGTGTGCTGTAGTACCCAGGTATCAGTTGGAGAGGAGTAAAACAGCTGAGTCTGCAAAGACTACATCAAACCAGACAGAAATAATGCACACCACAGTGTGAGTCCCAGCATCAGTGCCAGGCTGAGCAGCGATTTTGATGGCAGTAGGAGCCCTGCCTGAAAATGGTGATTACTGGCTGCCAAAAGGACCCTGTGTCTGCAAATGCTCAAATATTCTAACCTGAGTATTAACCCAGGGAATCTGAAATATATGGAGGAATTAAGTGAGAGTACAGGACTGGTGAGTGATCAGGAGTTGAGAAGCTGCTCTGTAAGAGCTGATTCCCCCTTACCCAAGCCATTTGCTGGTGTGAGGATAGTGTTTTGTGACCCCAGCCTGTTTTTCTCTCACAGACCTTGTGTGACAAGTCAGGCCAACAGGGTTTAGTGACCTGGTAGGTGTGCTGGACCTTTCATCAGCTGTCTCTAGATCACATCTGCTAGAAATTGTCAGATCCGATCTATATTGTCAGACCTGATCTTTTCCTGGCTGGAAACAATCTGGGGGTATTGGTTGATATCTGGCTGAAAGCAAGACAGGAGTCTGCCCAGATAGCCAAGAAGGCCAACAGCATCCTGTCTGGCTAGCAGGACTACTGCAGTGAGCATCTCCCTCTTCTCAGTACTGGTGAGGCCACACATTGAAAACCGTTGTTCAGTTTTGGCTCCTCACTACAGGAGAGACATTGAGGTGCTGGAGCGGAGCCAGAGAAGGACAACGGGGCTGGTGCATAGCCTGGAGCACAAGTGTGATGAGGAACTGCTGAGGGACCAGGGTTGGTTCAGTCTGAAGAAAAGGCTCGGGGGGGACACACGTTATCGCTCCCTACAACTGCCTGACAGGAGGATGGAGCCAGAGGGGGACTGGGCTCTGCTCCAAAGGAACAAGGGACAGGATGAGAAGAAACAGCCTCAAGTTGCACCAGGCGAGGTTTAGACTGGATTTTAGGAAAAAATACTTTACTGAAAGAATTGCCAAACATTGGAACAGGCTGCCCAGGAAGTGGTTAAGTCATCATTCATGCAGGTATTTAAAAGATGTGTAGATGTGGCACACAGGGACGTGGTTAATGGTGGACTTTGCAGTGCTAAGTTAATGGTTGGATCCAATGGTCTTTATGGTCTTTTCCAACCTGAAAGTTTCAATGATTTTATGATTCTACATTATTGACGAGAAAGTAGAAGATTAAGTATATGGTAGAAAAGCAGGATGTGAGGGATGTAATGAGGAACCTAGAAGATAAAAGAAGAATTGAGCATGGCTTTCCTCATGGCAAAAGGAATGCAAAGTAAGTCAGTAAAGGTTTCCTTTATGGTAACAGAGAAGACCAACATTTTTTTGCTTTCTAAACAAAATTGATGACTGTTAGCCAACTTAGGTCTTAGGTCTTACTGTTGGGAAGAACAGACTAAGACTGGATGAATCATGAACAGTCAGTGCCTAGTATTGCCATCCTTCTGTGGACTATTTTGCTTATTGTGCTGGTTAAGACAAGCCTTTCTTCTATTTCCCAATTATTTTAAATCATCACCACCTCATGCTGTGCCTGAAGTATGTATCATTCATGTCCTAAATGTTAGACTCCAGATATTTCTCTATTTGACAGGGATTCAGTACTCTTCCTTCCACGCAATATATGAAATCTGTCATGAAGTGACAACTGCTAACATTTTGGCCTCATACAACTTTCAAACATTTAAAATGAACTTTTACTCTTCAATAAAAGCTCTGATTGTACCCCAGCGAGTTTATATTATAGTGATAATGTTAGAATAAAAAACAATCCTGCAGCAACAACTAAAGAATAATGATACAAAACCTATTTTTAGTCTTCTTTCTCCCCATAGATAAAAAATGCACAATTAATTCTGTGAATTGGGATGTTCTGCATTTTATTCCATAGTTCCTTTATTGGCACTTATGGAGAACTTTGTGTATACATAGTTTCTCTACTACGCTTGTTGTACTATCATTACCAATTTGCAGCTCTTAGGAGTCCAACAACCTTCTAGTCACAGGGCAAATGGGCAGTGAAGGAACAACTGTACCCTGGAAGCTTTTCGCAGTTCTCTTGGAGTTCAGCCTCCACAAGGCACTACAAATGTTATACGTGCATTCTGTTTCACTGAAGCTAAACTGCTGTCTCTAGGATTTCATTAGTAATGTTTCAGTTTAATGGTGAAAATATGGGACTGACCATGGTGGCTGAGTGGGGATGGAATCTCTATAAACTTCCCTCTGGAGCTCAGCTGAGGTTCGTCTCTCAGCCCATATTAGCCTCAGGGTTGCACAACTTGGGGTCTCCTGAGGAGAAGTTGCAGATCATGCCAAACTGCAGAGAGTATAATGGCAAGGTGGGAAAATACTAATTAGGTGTCAGGTTGAGACCACCAGTCTTATTTAACTGTGAGGTCAAGCTGTCTGAAACCTTGTCTCCAAGCTAGATAGGGACAAACTCTTTTCTGAGCAACATTTCTGATAAAGTCTTATTTTTCTTCTGTTTACACACAGGAAGCAGACTAAAGCTCTCAGATATGAGTTCTTAGTTGCTCATTGAACCATTTTTGATTGCGGCCGTAGTGGGAAGAGTGAGGGCTGGACTATCTGGGGGTTTTGTACAGTCAGTCCTTCAAATGTGATTGGGTCCAAAATTTAGTTTATGCTTTCTCTGTCTTTTTAGACTCAATTAAAAAGAAAAAATGCATTTGGAGGGCATTTGTACCCATTCAGACAGTACAGGGCATTTTGATCTTAACAAGTCTTTGGCAGGGATAGACTGCAGTATGTGCAGGTTGGACTTACAAGCACACTCTGTACCAACTTTTATGGCCTAGGAATAAGACTGTCAAGGCCTGAAAGTGGTGGTGCATCTTTTGCTTCTTGGGCATATCTCTGTTCTCCTCCACTCTGGCTGCAGCTTTGGAAGAGCAAGAATTTGTTCTGAGGGAGTTAGTTTCCTCCAGCATGAGAACCTGCTGCTACTGTGTGGATGGGTTTCTCATTACCCACAACACAACTACCTCCTGTAATGTAGCCTGTAAAGGCTGCACCAGAGACAATACGCAATTAGAAGCCCTATATGCCCAAACAAAGAAACACATTTCTTTGCATAATAGAAGTGACAGGGGGACTGCAGAGGGCTATAAATCTGAAAAGTCAAACAAGAAGAATATTGTTTTCTTCTCTCTCTTATTTAAAGACTTTCTCTCAAGGGGACAGGAAACCAGTTTAACTCCAACGATACAATACTGCCTAAACTGGCCATGGTTCAGCTCCTAGTAGTGACAGCACTGTAATGCTAAGCCTTTTTTTCTGAGCTAAGTTTGACTTAATCTTTTACTTCAAAGATACAGAATGTTTAAAAGGGAAACAAATGATGTAGTTTACATTTGACAAGTGTACTAATGCTCTAATTCCAAATTGTAATAAATCAAAGAATCAGAGAAAGAACATTCATGTTAGCCTCTGAGAACCAGGTGATGGATGACTTCTCTTTCATAATGCATGAAACCTCGACACAAGAAGGAAGAGACTGCACTTATTAGTAACTTGTGCACCATAGAGACCTTGAAAGGCTCCTTCTTTCCAGAGAAGTGCAGAATCCATAAGCAGTTATTTTTCTGTCTTAAGTCCAAATGCTGTTCAATTCAAAATTCTAAAAGTTACTAAATAGTCTGACTTAGAGTATATATGTCTGGCATTTGAGAAATGGGACTGTCTCAGAGATGAGTAGTTGTTTTCCTTATGAAAGAGCCATGGAGGAAAACTTAAGGCTGTTTTACAGATCTTGCCAACAAATGTATTTTCATTAAAAATAAAAATGTTTTCAGATTCAATTATTGTTTTTTCTGAGCACATCACAGAGAATAAACCAAGATTGCTTGCTCTGTCATACAGAGGTTAAGGGATCTCAGCCATGGTGCATTTTCCTTGATTTTGCTTGTTTTCAGTTTCAGCCAATGAATGTCAATTTTTTCTGTGAAATAGAATAAATTTTACTAGAGCAACGAATAGCAAGGAAATTTGGGTGGTTTATTTTTTTCATAAAGTTAGACCTTTTTGCATATATCTGTCAGCATGTATTAGAAAACTGTTACAGGAAAATTAGTAAAAGGCAGTTTGATGACTCACTGCTTAGATTTCCAAGCAAATATATATGCTGTCCAATCTTATAAACCAAATTTAATCAAAAGCCCCATACCCATGGAGAAAGGTAAATTATGCTATGAGGTATCATCTATGTAATGTCTACTTATAGTGCACTGTAAGCCTCTATCATCATCATTTATTACCCTAGACTAGATTGCCTGCTCTCAGTGGTGTAATTACCAGTTTATTGCCATAAAATGATGCTTTGTGTTTTCACTGTATTTTTCTCATGCCCTCTGTCGTTATATATTTAATGGTTGAGAAGTTTCCCGCTTCCATTTGGAATCCTTGGTCATTAGGTGTTTGGGGGGTTTTTTAAATTGTTTTTAGCTTTTGAAGAGAAGTCAAATGTTTGAAATTTAGCACAGAATTGTTTAAAAAAGAATAAAAAACACTTTATAAAATACAGACAATAGAGTTTTCATTTTATTCTATTTCCCACTCTGCTCAGTAATCTTTTCTTTACTAAAACTATTCTGTTCCTCAAAAGAGGAAGAAAAATGACTCTGTTGACACTTAAAAATAGGTGCAGTGCCTATTGTCATTTTAAAGTTGTAATAAAAAATCTTGAAGGTTATGGTTTTAGAATTGCAAACAGATTATGAAATATGCCTTGCATTCTGCTAAGATAATTCATGTCAAATTCAACACTGAAAAGAGCACATTAAAAAAAAAAAAAAGAGAGATCTCTAATTTATTCTTGTGTTTGCAGCTTGTAGAGGAGCAATATTATTCCCCAGACAATGTGCCTCCCTTTCTAAACCAGCTGTACTCATGATCACAAAAACAGAGAAACTAGTTAGAATTTCTTTCCCAGATAAAAAGAAATGGGGGAAATCATGTTATTTCCTGATTTCTTATTTCTTCTGCTTTTTGGTTAAAATATGAAAAGGCATGGACCTCTTTTTTTTCAGTAAGTAGCAGTGGTTTTGTGTGGTGAGAAAGTGGAAGGCTTTCTGAATGAAAGTATGGAAAAATAATTTGCAATGGAAATCTGAAAATTTGTGGCCATCAACTTTTACTGTGACACATGCCTCCTCTTCGATTTAGAAACCCTCTCCTGAATGGTAACTCAACATCTTTTTAGCTATGCTGCATCTTCTTAGCTACTGTACACCATATTTTGCTTTGCTTAGGTTCACCAGGTCTCCATACACTACTACACTTAGTTAATGCAGGAGGAGTCTAGGAATGGGTTTTAGGACAGTGGCAACTGGGGGAATCTCAGTTATGTGGGGCATTCACAAATGTATGTAGTGCCACTCACTGACAGCTACAAAAGGGCTATTTTTTAAACTGTCAAAGAACCACTTGTGGCATTGCGGAAACCAGAGAAAAGCTGTCAATTCTATTATTAAATTGACATTCCACACGTGCTACTTTCTGATGATAGTCCATAATAAAGTTGCCCTATTTCTTTGCCCTCCATTCATGTCACTACCTAAAGTTTTCTCTTGCATTTTCCTCAGACACTGACTGATTGAGCTTACATGTCTGATGCTCTACAAGAGGTCATCATTGTGGTGCAGTGACAGACATTTGTAACACCTGAAAAAAAAGAGGGGATGAAGGTCCTAAAGCACCCTTGGTACACTAGGCTGTTACAATGCATGAAGCCAGGACAGTGACATCTCCTAGGGTATTGTCAATCAAGGAGTACTGAGACAAAGACAGACAACAGGGACCATTGTAATCCCACTGAAGGGAAAAGGGTTAAAAAAAACATAACAAGGCTTTGTCTTAGTCTTCAGAACACAGACACATCTGTGTGTTTCCCTAGCTGCTGCAAGCTAATAGGATAACATGGGTTGATCTGATCCTAATGGGAATTGATACAAATTGGATGCTAATTCCATTGTGTCTAGTTCTCCAGTGAGGCCAGCCGTGCCAAGTGGCCCTCCCATGAAAAGGGGCTCCCACTTTCTATGCTTGTTTGTTTTTAGATTTGTCTAAAAGATGTAGGTTGTAGAAGCCTGGATCTTCCAGGTAAGCTGTCTCACCAGCTTCTTGCTGGGAAGCTTCTGTGGAGGTAACAGACAATAGAGCAGCTAGCTCTTGCCCTCAGGGGTGTCTTGTTTAGTTACAGCCTGTGATTGACAGCTGTTAAGAAGAATGACAAGATATTTTACATCTGTTTAGTGTTTTGACTGTCAACCATTCCTTCCCTCACTGGCTATTGTCATTCTTCCTATATCCAGAAACTCTACTGCTGCCAATGCAAATGTCAGACCACTGTGGAGCTATAGTGCCATGAAGCATACATTATACAAGAAATGAAAAGTGGATCAGGGCCATTTCATGGGGGAATACAATGATTCAGAGATATGTTTGTTATTCTAGGCCTAGGATTTCAGACCCATAGTTGGACCACCAGATATTTTGTTGCAGATACTGAATTTGAGAGTGAATAGAACACACATGGACAACTTTTATCTTTTTTTCTTTTCCTTTTCCTTGCAATTTACTTATTTACTTTGCAGCAAACCTTAAGCCTTCTTCCAGTGATGGTGCATGAATAGCACAGCACATCTACAGTGCTTATGCATGGAAACTGCATATTTCACCAATCTGATAACATTAATAGAAGAATCGTTAGGATCTTTGGATTTTCATTGTCTCTTTATTCACATCAAATTTGATAACTATTAAGCAGTGCTTTTTGTAGCTTGAGAGAAACAGCACATAAAATAGGGTATGAAGAGAACCATATGATCTTTTTGGAGAAACCAGATAATTTTATCGTATGCTTTCAAATATTGGTCATGTCAGACGAACCTGTAGTACATGTTACATGAAGAGTGTTTTGTTCAGTTCATAAAGGCACTAGTTTTTTTTTTTCTAAATCTGCCACAAATAAAAGAAACCAATAAAGCTCACAATGTGAAACCGTAAATGACCTGCCCAATGAAGACAATCCAAACTAGATGTATAACTGCTTAAAATAAACAACAATTACAAGGAACACATTCAATCTTCATCACTCTTCAACCCACTCGAAGTCAAAAGACTGTGTAAATTATGAGCTCTGCAGCATGCCTGGAATGTTAACAAATCTGGGCTCTGGAGCAGTGGTGGCAAGTGAACTTCAGAGTGAAGGATCCTTCACAGGATTTCAATCATCTTCTGAAGTATCACCATCCTTCACCTGAAAACATTTTAAGCATATCTAAATTCAGCTCACCATTTTTCCATGGACAGAGCAAACTATTAAGCACCTGTGTGCTACATCATTGGTGGAAAATCCTAATACATAGGAGGAGCACACCACTTCTGAATTGCCCTTGGGTTGCATGCATCCAAGCTCAAGCTAGAAATGGTCTGGGTGACACTTCCACAATCTTCATGGCATCTTTTTAAACCCAAGGAGACTTGTCAATATTGTTTACTTCAGAAACTATAATAACAGAATTACATGTGACAAAGCCATTGGAATTCTGCATCCATGTTAGTTTACTACAGGAGACTAACATGAACTAATAAAATGAGAGACAATCTAGTTTCTTACACTGAGGAGTTGAAAAATGTGTACCTGGCAATTAAAAGGCATGTAAAAGTCTAATGAGCATAGCTGAAATACAGAATTTTCAAAGAACTTCAACTCAGGTAATGAATCTTGTGTATCTGATGTTACGTATTTGCCAGTCAGCAGAGAAAAGCTCAATCTATTTCATTCTTCTTGAGTGACATTCTTTGTGAGGGGAAGAAAAATACAGAAATTCATACCCTTTCTTTTTCCTATACCTGTAATACTTGCTCTCCCACGTTTTCTCAGTTATCTAGCGCCACTGGGACAGCTGGTGGAAATAAAGTCCTTGAGCACATGTGCAATGGGCCCTCAATATGTTGCTTGGTCCACTTATTGATGGAACTGCTACTGAAGTTCCGTTTCATATACGCTACTAAAAACCCCAGTCATCCAGGCTCCAATTACTAGTTGGGACTCCATTCAAAGATTAAAATCTGCAATAATAAAATCTACTGATTTGATACCAAAAATACAATGCAAGTGCTACAATGTAACTGCAGCCTAGTCAGGTCTCTAGCTAGGCTCTACAATACTGCAGAGCCTAGCAGTCCGAATATAGTCCCATTTCTGCACCTCCTAAATAAATTGAAGGAGAAGATGGGTTCTTCCAAATATACTTTTAAAACATAATGATGGAAAAGCAGTAAAAGGAGTCAGGCTTTGCATTTTGCTCTGTAACCCCTGATGTCCACAGAGAAAACTTTGGCTTTGGTTTTATTTCTCCAGCAGACAGCTTTATTTTTCCTGTAGAACATAGCTGTTGGCATAACAGAGGAATAGAAGCCTGGCAAAATGGCATGAAACAAATAGTCTAGATCTTTCCCAAGCTGTTCCTGCTGACACTACGGAACTAAAAGCTTAATAAAATGTGCTACCAAGATGTGTCTTGCGCACATTCAAGCATTTGCTTTATTAACTTTTGTGATAAACCTGCCCGTTCAATGCACATGTTCAAATCTTGACCATCTGAGCCAAAACCTAATATAAAAAAAAAAAAAAGTGATTTTGAGATGAGGATGATAACATCCAACATACTCTTTCCCCAGTTCAAAAATACGAAGGTATAACAAGATACCTACAATCTGCCAGTTCACAAGAGAGAAGAAACTATTGTGTGAGTTTGAACTCTGGTGTGTTGCCTTTAAGCATTTGGTGGTACTCACTACTGCTTAAGAAGATATTTAGAATTCCAACATGAAAGGTCTGTTTCATATTTTAAGCCCAATAAATCTCGATCACAGCTCCCAATTGAGACAGCAGTCTGGCAAAGCTACATGGACAGCAGACACTTTACTGTGGCTCTTTCTCCCCACTCAGCCTCTCCCTCCCCCACCTCCCCTGAACTAAAGATTATTGTTGCCAGAAAAAACAAGAAACAGCATATCTGAAATTCAATCTTCCTTAAATTTGCAGAGCAAGCCTACAGAGAAGATTAACCATATAAGCTGGGCATATTTTATTATTCCTCTCAGGATATGCATCATGCTTTCCCCCCAGCCTGGTGTTTTCTGTTGTTATTGATTACTGAGTTTCACCCCCCTCAACAAATCCAATCTTAGTAAAGGTAAGACTGGTTTTGATATGGGCTTTTTTGTTTGGGTTTTGGGTTTGGTTTTTTTTCAGTACACCTTTGCCATGAAAATAAAATCATTTTGTGCAGCTGCTGCTGTGGAGGTATTGTTGACAGATGAATACTCTAGGAGCAAACAGCAAACTATTTGATGCCTAATTGAAGCATATTAGTTACAGTGCAGTCAGCAAGAGTGTTAAGAAGCCTGTCTTTCTACTATACTTCAGAAAATAATCTAAATATGGTTTTCAATTGGCCCAAAAAGCAGACAGCTACGACATCCCTTTTCTTGCCCACCAACGCTCATCTGACGAGGATATTGCTCTTGCTAGTTCAAGAATAGCTGGATGGTACTATATGGTTTTTCACTCTTTTTTGGTACTATATGGTATTAACCTTTTTTGAGAACAAAATCTACTTTGGCCTGATAAAACTTATGGAAACCCTCTGGTAGCCTCAGAGGTTTTAGGGTCTTACTTATCAGTACTTGATTCTCCGCCTGGTGATTGTCACTTAAGACTTAAACAGAGAGGAGGTGAGAATATTCGCTTGTTCTCACTGGAGGGAACTTCCTCTGGAGAGCTATCAGTATGATTGCAAGCAAAATGTGATGGCAGAGTGTGCCAGCAGATGATTAAGATGTTTCATTTCTAACAACAGAATGTTAGCATTTAGTTATGCAGATGTCTACAGCTCTTAGGCAGGGAAAAATGCAAAGACAAAGACATTGAAATATAAGTGTAAATGAGTTTCCTTGCAGACAAAGTAGGAAATACAATTGAAGCTAGACTGAATACTTCATATTATTACTGATCATAAATTCATTGCTGCTTAAAGTGAGAAAAGACAACAGTGAACAACTCCTCATGTAATTTGAATAGCACAGGATGTAGGTTTGCATCACCTAATTCCTAAATCAACCCTATAACTTTTTCTTGACTGAGGCCATCTCTGTAGGCAGCCTTAGTTTCAATACTTTCAAGAATGAATTATCTATCAGAGATAAGGTATTACAACAACAGGGGCCGAAATTATAAGCAGTAACATTTCGTGTAAGCATGTGTATGAGTGAACAGTTTTAATTTTGGCAGAAAAAAATGGCACAATAACTACCACTTCAATTTTTGGCTCTGTTTTACCATACTCATATGGCATAGGTGAGAATATGTGTGAGCCTTAAAGAACAGGAAAAAACCAAAACCTAAAAGTAAGTGAACTTGATCCATTTTCTGCTCCAAATGTCCTACAGATCTGGATGCAGAACTTCAGTTCCACTTATGTGGCTGATTAAACAGTATAGTATGTGACAAAACCTCATGATATCCATGATTTCTGCAATTTTATATGGCAACCTATTTGTGCTTACAAAATAATTACAGAGGCCACTTAGAAAGCTTGTTCTGAATCTTGAGGGAAGGTCTTTATTGTGGAAAAGGGCCCTATTCATAGCAGCTCTGTAGTTCGTGCTTGTCTCACACTGAAACCAATGCACTGAAAAACAGTTCTCATAGTAAAAGAGACTTAAGCTCTAGAGCCCACCCAGAAATTACACCTAAAGTATTCATACAGATGTAGAAATGGGAAAGCAGGAAGTATTTTGAACCAAGAGGAACTAGTTGACATGAGACCTTGACCCCTATGCAACTCCATGGGGAAATTCTAATTCCATGAAGGGATTATAGAGATAGTTTAGTTCACCATCTGAAGGCTAATTTTCTTAACACACGAAGGAGATGGTACAGAAAGGAGAGACTCTCCATGCAGTGTGAAGAAGTGGTCCATCTTTCACCTGGCCTGATTCTTCATGCTCTTCAAGTACCCTGGGAAGAACTATCTAGGAAATGCAGAGGAGAAATTACACAAAGTAGTTAAAATCCCAAAACAGATTATGACGCTCAGCTTTCTTCCCACTGATGTCTGAAAGAACACTTTTGGCTTATCTGGGGTTTGGTTCTGATTTGGTTTTACTTGTGTATGTTGTTCTCTGTTTTGTAGTACCACACACAAGAGCTCCCAGTCATTTCATTTAATGGCAAATATCACTATAGGGCAACGCAAGGGTGAAATCTGGATTCACTGTCTCTCCTTCATCCCTACCATGATTCCATGCAATTTCATATTAAAAACAGTGCAAAGCCACATTTCATGCAGAGTCTTTTTTTCCTGGAGAATTGCTTCAACCACATTTTATTAGTGGGAATTTCTTTTTCTTTTGAAGGCAGAAGAGAATGGAAGAAGAATATGGTAATAGGAGTTTTCCCATGAATAGCTTAAATGGAAATAGGCTACTTCTGCAATGCTTAGGTTTGCAACACAATTCTTTTTTAAACCAGCTGATAAAGAGGGGGCGCTCCTCTCACCAGGAAAAAAAAAAACCCAAAGAACTTTATTTTCTGAGTAGAAGCATTAAGAAATCTCTCAAGTGACATTCTTTATAAAGCTGTTACTGTCTCACAGGCCAGATTAAAGTGAATTACTAAATCTTGGCTCTCCTTAGATCTAAATCTGTCTTTAGATGACCTTCCTGATTTAATCCAGAGCATGAGCATGCTCAACATCCTTCCTGTGTATTTGATAGAAGTGATTGAAATGAAATGCAGTATCAGAGATGCCCTTATTTGTAATTAATCTGGGAGGTGTTCCTATAAATGATAAGCACATTTCTCCCTTTTTTTGTTATGCTTTTATGAAAGGCTCACCTAATCCACTGGTATCCTGAATAGGTGTTCCATTAGAAGGACAGAGTTTTTTTACTATTGTAATGCTGCGGGTTTTTTTCTGCAAAAGTTATTAAGTTTTTGAACTTAAAATTAGGGGGGATGGGGTGAAAAGAAAACTCAAAAAAAAATAGAAGAAACAGCTCATTCTCTGTTTTGTTTTGTTTTATAGGTTGTACACCTATATTTAGATGCCATTGGTCAAAATACACTACTTCTAGAGCTCACCAAGCTTAAATTTTAATGCCAGTATTGCCTTGTCCTATGAATCTGAGTGTCACATAAGAGATAATTGAGAAATACAGTCTTAAGACATGACAAACTGCGCTGTTATGCTACTGAGCTATTTCCACTATCTGAAAGAGATCATAGAATGATAGATTCATAGAATAGTTAGGGTTGGAAAGGACCTTAAGATCATCTAGTTCCAACACCCCTGCCATGGGCAGGGACACCTCA
>JANRGW010006678.1:0-13038 GCA_024733675.1 Psilopsiagon aymara | reverse complement strand
TGTCCTTTTTATGTTGAGGACACCAGAACTGCACACAATACTCCAAGTGAGGTCTCACAAGAGCAGAGTAGAGGGGTGAGCATGGCCAAAATGCATCTTCATACATGGCTTGCTTTCTGCAGAATAACTCTCATAAAAGATGTCTTTTCAATGGAGTGTCATTGAGTGATGAGATAGTGATCTATGTGTCTGGAAAATGCATTTTTGCATACTTCATGGGCGCCAAGGATGGGACTGGGGCTCCAGGTCCTGGGAATAACAATACCAAGTGGTTAGAGCAGGAATATCCTCCTGACTTCCCAGACTTTTTCTCTATATGTGTAAAGCACAGGCAAGAGAAGTAGAGAGCAAAGATAATGGGAGACTACGACACCTGGGGACATAGTAGACATATTCTGGAAGGGATAGTACAGGGGCTTGCACTTATTTGGATACAGATCCCACTGAGCCTTCACCCTGAGAAAGGGGTCCTTTTCTCTTCGCATCTTCCTACATGGGTCTGTGAAATGGCCAGGACTACCCCAGCTGAGGGGCACCTACCCTGCCTGAGAGTCTCCTGCCACCTGTGAACAAGAGAGGAGAAAGGACTCAACAAAGACTAAGTCTGAAGCCACACACATATCCACCCCAGCAAGATAAGTATCTTACTAGGTCTCCCTGTCCCACATTTGCATCCCAAGCTGCAGCTAACTTCCCCAGCTAGGAAGACCACTGTATTTTGATATGCAAGCATTTCAGAGAGAGTGTAGCAGGACAGAGGCAATGCCCATCCTGGACTGCCCATCCTCCATCCTTGGCAGGGGGAACCCATCCCCAAAAAACTATAGGGGCTTGGTGAGCTCCTCTGCCCATGCACAGTTTATAGTTTTGGCTTTCTGTAGCAGAGGATTTTAGAGATCTTAGCCATAGGCTCCTGGAGACATTCCAGCTGTGTGTTAGGCTGATAATCACAGTGCAAGATGATATTTATAACCTACAGTACTTTGCAGTAGTGCAGAACAAGGGTAAGTATTACAGCTCTGCTTAAGCAGTATTCTTGTATCAGCTGGCCTTCGATGGTCAGGTAAAACCAGCCTTCAGACCTTCCATATGTACCCAAGGACCAGAAAATAAGGAGGGAATCTCAGAAACAAAAGCTCTTTGGCAACAAAAGCTCTGCTTCCTGGCTCTAGCCTCATTTTCTTCCTCACACAGGCCAGGAACTTGAAACCCTAGACAGAAAATATCAAATACCTGATGACAAATTAAAACAGTAAATCTAACAGTTCCACAGCTTTTCTCAAGAAGTTTGGGAGTTTAATCCATTAGGTGATAGAAATAGATAGTGCAGTATCTAGAACAGTATGAAAGCTTGGAGTACCACCAACCAGAAACTGGAGAGGAAAACTAAGTGAGCTTTTTCACAGTCCCACTCAAAAACAGTCTGAACTTCAGGAGAAAGCTCTCTTCAGCTTTAGAAAAGCCAGTTCTCCCATCACTAAAAACCAAACTTCAGATAACTTGTACTTTAAACAACTAAGTGGCAATAATTTGTCTACAGTTTCCCAGGGATCACTCCATTTTAATCTATTGATTATAGAAAATATTCACATTAGAGGAGGGATGAGAAAGAGCAAACTGGGTCCCTGGGGACAAATTCTGCTCTTTCCAGCCTGCGTAGCTGAAGAATAGGAGTGTCGGACCAATGGGACACACAACATTTTAAAAACTGCTCCAGGTCTCCTGACAGCCCTTGTTCTTGGGAAAGCACCTTTGGCCCCAAGGCAGTTGCATAAGTACTGTGCATTGGATTAAGGAGGTGTGCCATTATTTATTTAATAGCTAAATAAACAGTCCCATAAACCCACTGTGAATGGTCAGGAGAAAAAAAATGAAATTTTTGCCTTTGGGCCCTTCCAAATGTACCTCTCGTTTGACTGTGGAGGTTTTTTTGTGTGTTTTCCAAAATATCCTTGCATATTTAAACCATGATGGGATTTCCTGAATTCATCTATGGCAAGGCATTCATGTGTCCCTTCTCCCAATTAACGTTCATAGAAAACACATGTAAGCATGCTATTAAATGGGAAACGTATTCCAAGTGTATTAATAATTCCTTGCTTGGTCAGTTCTCTTCCTTCAAATAAAGTGTGCTCAGTGCTCAGCCACTACTCTGCCCTAGGCTGTGGACATCAGGGAGATAATCTGATATACTGTTTTCTATTTAAACTAGAAATCTTTAGCCACTGTCCAGTTTTCCAAATGCTGTATTTCTATGGAGTTTTGTGCTGGAGCAAAGGCTTGGAAAAGCCCTTCTGTCCTGCAGAATATGGTCCTCCTCCACCAGAGGCAATGGCACTACGGCAGTGGCAGTCTTTTGTAAATCCAAGAAGCAGTCAGGGCTTTATATTCCTATTGACAGGCTATTCCAGATCACCGCAACTTGGGAGCTGGAAATAAAGGGGTAAAAGAGAAGGAAAAAAAATAAAATCATAGCATATCAATGTTACTGCTTAAAGCAACGTAGTGTTCCCAGCCAGCTTTCCCAGGTCACCATTTTTAATTCTCCCAGCTCAGTAGGATATTGCTAAGCGATTATCCCAAATGCTTAACCTCAATTCTAAGTGCTGCAGATTGCTTCTATGAGGAGGAGAAATTGATGGTTTAGTCAACGCTTTCTCTGACACTGATTTTTCTGCAAGGCACTGCCGAATGTCCTTCTTCCCCCAGTGCTATTGGGCACCTCCCTGTTCACCTCTCTAAGCCTCTTGCTGGCCAAAAAGTCCCAAAAATCTTACTGTCCTTTGGCCTTTTCTTTCATCTGACACCCATTTTTATTCTGTGAGTAGCACCTATCAGATCTATTATCATTTGACTTGGGGAAGACGGGGGATTGAACTCTTCTCTCATTTAATCCTTAGATACAGCACCTACCATCTTCAGTGAAATATATGATTTTTCATAGATGTAAGACACACTGAAAGAGTTGCCTGTTTTTCAGCATAAATACGTTAAATCTCGTAAGCTCCAAATAGCCATACCTCCCTGTGTCATCCCTCAGCTGAAATATTTCACCACAAACCCTGGGATCTTTTCTTTCCCCATTGCTTACCCAGATATTAATTGCCAAAGGACTTTACCCTTTATCCCATGGCCTGGTCTTTGCTTCCAAATATTCTTTCTTGGGGATCTAATCAAAACCTTAGTGAGAACAGTGATATTTTTCATTGTCTCTTCTAGCAAACCCCAACAGCTTTCTGCTTTGTAGAAAGTGTGGGTCAGGTACTGTGCATTTGTCTTAACAAAGCATAATGCAAGTGAGATTTTGGTAGCTTCTCCACAGATAAGCTATCCTGGCATGGAGAACTGCCCACCATCGTGCTGCAGGTATGCCACACTGCCCTCTGCTCAGAGTCAAGCCATGCATCTGATCCCATTTACAAGAATGTAGCCTGACAGCATGCTGTCAGAGTAAAAGGATTTAAAAATAATATACAGCCATCCTGGGGTCCTGTTACAGAGACAAAGCAGGACCACTGAATATGAAAATTTATATTTCTTACGTTCAGCATATGATCTATTTCACTTATTTTAGGGCTGCTGAATGAGTAATGCCCGGTGGAAGCCTCTAGAGGAGATCCGGAGGATCTACTGCCCACTGTATTTTTCAAGTAGCTCAGTGATACATCAGCTAGTATCAGTCATCTGATCTCCTGTAAAAGAGCCCTGAAAGATGACTTCCCATATTGTCTTCCTCAGTTCATCATGATACAGCTCTCTTCTTCCTTTACTAAGCTTCTTAAATGGTCATCTTGGAAGGGGAGACACACGCTACCTCTTGGTCCTGAGAGACCAAAGTAATTTGTAGCTATTATTTACCCTAATGTCTCTGGCTCTCCAACACTCATGTAATTTAACCTTTCGATTTCATCTTTATGCCTAATGTGGCAATGTTTGCTCTATTCCAAGGTACTTGTTCTGGGATGATTGTTTCTCTTTACAAGGAGATTTGTGGGGAAGAGAGAGGTTCAAGGCTTAATTGAACTTTGGATTGCTGCTTGATCATGCAAATTTTGATTTTTTTATCACTGTCTAGATTGAGCAAGGCAACTGTGAAAGCCCTGGGGCCCTCAGCATAGGGAAGACACAGGCTTGGAATGAGTCCACAAGAGTGACACAAAAAAAGATCAGAGAGATGGAGCACCTCTCCTGTGAAGACAGGCTGAATGAGCTGGAGTTGATCAGTCTGGAGAAGAGAAGGATTTGGGGAGATGCTGTTGTAGTCTTCCAGTACTTACAGGGGGTTTATGAAAAAAATGGGGACAGAACTTATAGCAGGGCCTATTGTAATAGGACAAGGGGTAACGGCTTAGATCTAAAAGAGGGAAGAGTTAGACAAAACATAAGGAAGATATTTTTTACAGTGAGGGTGGTGAAGCACTGGAACTGGTTGGCCTGGGAAGTGGCAGATGACACTGTCAAGGTCAAGTTGGACAGGTCTGATCATCCTGAAGGAGATGAGGATGTCCCTGCTAATTGCAGGAGTGTTAGATTAGATTATTTTTAAAGGTCCCAATCCAAACTATTTCAGGATTTTGTGATTCTATTATTCTATGAAAAGAAAGCCATGTACACAGTAAAAGATGGTGCCGGTTTATCTCTGTTTTTCACCAGAAAAGTCACTGCCCAGTTTGAGGATGAAGTTGAAAAAGGCTGATCTCTGGAGGAAGAGGAGACATGAAACCAGGTAACTAGTGAGCCTACACACTGCACGCCCTCATCCTCCCCATGGAAAACAAAAGCAAAGCAGAGGTACCTATTTTAGAATGTACTTCTCACATTCCCAACACAGAGTGAGATGCTGGAATGCCAGCCATAGGACAGGGGGGCCATGGCAGAGACAGAAGCATTGTATAAATTAGGGCAATTCAAAGCCCACAAATCATCAGGACAAGCAAAGGAATTAACCCTGATTATTAGTGGAGACTAGAAACCAAATGTCAAAGCCAAGGGCGTACAGCCTCATTCAGAGCTGGAGATTTTCCAGCTGACTGTAAAAGCAAAGAAAATATGGTACAGTTCAGGCCTCCAGATGGAGAATGGGGTTAATCCACTAGAAAAAAATGTACGTAAGTATCCAAAACGAGGAAAAGGAAAAATCAGATTTCTGCTACCCAATCAGGATACAGAATAAAAGATACAGAATTAAAATCTGAAGCCTCATAAGGCCTATTTCAGAAGCATTGTATATGAAGCTTTTTTTTTTTATTGCTTCTACTGACTTTAATACTCTACTTAGTGAAATGGAGAGTTGTAGCAGAGGAACTGTAGCTGTCTTATGCAATATAATAGAATACCCTGTTATAAGGTGGCAGCTACATCACTAACTGCTACGATTCTGTCCACTGATGCTGAGAAGTCTGCTGGAGATGTCTGTTTCTGGCAGCACCTCCATGCTTCTGCCTCCTCTTTCTGTGGTTTTCTTGCTGCACACAGGTTGTAATGTGAGGTAGTGCATTAGCAGCACAAAAACCAGGTTGGTGTCCACAGAACAAGGCTGAAAATGAGCACAGGGTTTTTAGACCAAGGTCAGCTCTTATCTTGGCTTGCACAACAGCTTGAGGAAAAAATCAAGAGTAAATAAAAGATGGCTTATTTTTCTTTAAAGTCAAAAACCAGGGAACTGGGCCAGTTTCTAAATAGCTAGGCTGTGCACACCCTCACATGTGCTCTCCCACAGACAAACACAAACAGGGGTTTATGAGTGGCATAATGGGACGCCTCGTCCAGCGAACTGAGAGTGAAAATTAATCTGCTTTGATGGCAAAACTGCAAGCACATTAGGAACAAAACGGAATAGAGAAAAGGAATCAGGCCATTGTCATAAAGTGTTGGCCTGTGCTATTACTTGGATAGAAGATCACCAAAATATAAGTGAGTTGTTCCAGAGAATAGTTTTGGTGATTTAGTGTATAGCATTCTTCCAAGTCAATATTGAAATCCAGCTCCAGCAGATGGTTAGAGGCTGTTAGAGGCTCTGTAAAAGCAAGTAGTCTTTAAAAGGTCCCATGGCACCATACAAGAGTGGGAGGTATTAATCAAGGTGTCCAGAACAAAATCTCTACCTTGATTATTATATTCAGAAGATGCTTAAGAGTTCCCTGCAGTTTGCCATCTTTATTTTCTTCCCTGAATAAATGGGTGCTGTTGCTGTGCTTTTTTTCAGTGCTTTCCTAGTTTTCACTCTGTATGTGGCTGTGTTCATTAATGAAAGAAAGAACATTAAAGCAGGCCCTCCCAATACTTGGGAGTGACTTATTCCAAAGTGTTACTTTCATTCCACAAGACTGAGGACACTTACGTTGTCTAGAAAAGTTACTTTTCCAAGCTTTATCAAGTTTATGCAAAATGCCATTGGAATCCAATCTGCATTCATCTTCTTACAAAGTCTTAGCTCCTAACTCAGCAAGGCACTTCAAACAGGTTAATGATTGCACTAATTTCAACCCACAAGTAAAATTAAGGCTGTATTTCATTAATTGGCTACATCAGCACTTTATTTGTTTGAGCTCCAACTAAGCATGTTTCAGGGGAGCCACCAGAATCTTTAAATGACTCATGTCAGTCTAAGTGAAGACTGAAGCATTTGTCCTGTTTATTCATTAGAGACTTGCAAAAAATTCCAGGCTCAGCACTGTGATTTGACTGTAGAAATGCCAAAATTTTGCTCCAGAAAAAGCTCCAGTGTTCCTGGATGTTCCCTTTTGATTCATAATATTGCCCATGTAATCATTTATTTCAAATGCTGAGGATGAAAGCCAAGCTTTGTCAGGCACCTTCATGCGGGTTCCTGTTTGTAAGATGTTGTTACCCACTGAAACAGTATATTGCCTGTGAAAATACTGTTTAAACAAACCTGTCTTTTTTGATCTGTGACATTATCTCAGGCTGTCTTTAACGTCACTTTGAATGCTAATAAGGAACCCTGTGATAGTCTGCAAGATCTGGCACTGGCAGCAGGAAGTTTGTACCAACTGTAAGAGTTAAAATAGCTTCCATTGCATCAGCCTGGGAGAGTGGTTTAGAAGGAGGCAGTTTTTTATCCTTCATCATCACTCATCGCTACCTATTCCACACAGGTACACCGACCTCTCTGGTGCCGGTGCTGCTTGCTTTAATCACCTGCCTTGCAAGGGTTCAAACACGCCTTCTCATGCTTTCTCTCCTGCTGCACTTAATCTTGGAAGGAACGCTCCATAAATATACCCAAATCTCACTTATTGTCCTTTAAACCTTCACTGAAGTTTTCCTTTGTGAGGCTAAAAAGAAAACTGAGCTCTTCAGCCCCAATTTGCAGCTGCCACAGCTGCACAGGCTGGCTGTGTCACCTCATTACTCCCTCCAGTCCCTGACAGTACCTGTAGCTTTATTCCTTTGTAGGTCCCCGCTTGCGTATGGCCTAACAGGATCTGCATCTGGATGGTATGTAGGGCAGTACAACCCTGTTCAGTGGCTGGGTTTGTGTGTTCACATAGCACCTTTGCCTGCAATGCCCTCCACCAGAGAGGAAATGTGGGACTATTCTTGCACTGAGCTGGCCAGCATCCGTGCCTTGGGAGAGTGCATTCCCTCTGCATAGCTGCTGCAAGAAGCTTCAGGAGGAAGTGCATGCAGCTCTCCCACCTGTCTTCTTGGTACTATGCCACCTTGGTTTATGGACAGAACATCACTAAGCCTGGTTGCATGAACACAAGATGCTTGGGTGGTTTCCAGACACCCCCTCTTAGTGGAGTGGCTGGGAGGAATGTAGAGTTAGTCGATGCACCTGTGCTCTCAGTGGGCTCACTGCTATTCAATCACAGCATCCCCTTGCCTTTTAATTGCAGCTGTACCCTGGAGAAGCATAGGAAGTGTTTCCTCTTGCACTGGGGAAGCAGAGTTGTTTATCATCCTGGCAGCATACAGCCACTCTCAAGCATGGAAAGCTGCCACAGGCTAAACCTCCTTCTTTCCCAAGAAATGCCTCTCGCCAGAACAGGGAGACGTGTAGTTTGTGGCCAGAGCTGGTATGAAATGTAGGTGCCAGCTGCCACCAGGCAAGACGTAGTGGTTAGCTGCCCTGTATCTGTAACTAAGGTGCAGGGCAGGGTGCTAAGGAGGAAGAAATACAATGTGAAGTTTGGCTACTCACCAAATTAAGCGCAGTAACAACAAGATTACCATCCACACGGCAATCGTTTCATGGCCCTGAAGCTGTAATCATCCTTAAAAAGAAGGCATAAATAGAAGATCAATTCCAGATTCATCACAGAAGGGAATTAAGTGTATTCCTTAGTTATAATGGCTAATGAAGTCATCATAACTTGTACCATATTCTCCATTATTGTCTTCCTTGAAGAGATGCTTTATTGTAAAAGAAAAGTGTCTAATGTGATTGTATGTGAATTGTATGTGATTATGACTGTGTTTTTCATGGTAGAGGAAATAATGAACTTCTATTCCATCTATTCCCACTATAGACCTTGCAGGATAGGGCAGCTGGTGACATACACACACAGAATGTTACTTCAAAAAATATTCTGGAGAGCGCTTTTCACTGCTTTAATCACCTCTCACTTGTGCTGGAAATAGCTCAGCCAGGACTACCCAGGCAGTGTGCATCTATCAGGGCTGCTTTACATCAGGGCAAGTGGAGGTCAGGCTCCACAGGAGACCAGATAAAAACATGGTTTGTGTTTCCTTGTTGCTGTTAGTTTTCTGAATATTCCAGCTTGGATTTCCCTCCACACTGGAATTATCACCTTTAAAAATTGGGGATTGCTAATGCTCTTATTTTTCAAAGGAGAGGTCTGCTACAAACCTGAATCTCGACTGCAGCATAGCCTGACTTTGCAGTGCCTAAAACACCCACAAGGCATGGTGTAACCAACAACTGAAAAACAGCTTCACTCGGTATGCCAATTAGCAAGGCGATTGTACCTACCATGCGCACACAGGCACCTCATTCCAAGTGAAGTAATTGATTACATGCACAAATTGGGTGAATGTTTGCCACAGAAATTTTCTTCATCACCAAAACAAAACAAGGCTGTACAGGGCCATAGGGCTGCAGAGGGGCAGGGCAGGGAGAGGCAGGGGCTCAGCACCTTGTGCACTGCCCCAGATCTATCCCTGCAAGGGTGAGAAGCGGTGCTGGAAAACCGGGCAGCTGGCAGTGCCTGCCAGGGCACAGCAGGTTTGGAAATCTGGTGTGCATGGTGTAGCAGAACTACTCTGGCAAAAGGCTCCCCACCACACAAAGGAGTCTCTCTCAATACCTAACTTACTCCCTGCCTCGCTACACTAATTCTTATTCGTGGATTACTGAGGCCCGAGGCACAAACAGTCCCTGATTTCTGATCATATATGAGGACTATTTCATGGCCATTTTTGCTGGCCCCTTTTTGTGCAGATTTTCCTTTAAAAAAAACCAGAATTGCTGTGCTGTTAAAGTAAAAATAATCAGGGCAGGATGCCCAGTGAGAAAGACTTGTCCTGATGGTATCTCAGGCAAGTGTTTTGCTTCCCTGGCTGCATGAAGGGCTGCAGCAGTTGGGAGTGAGCAGGCCTCCACGACGGTAAGGGCAGGAGCATGGAGCAGCTGCTTTCTCAGAGGAAAGTTAGGAACAACATAACAACAACAACAATGCAAATTTCCAAACATGAAACACATCTAATTCCTTTGCAATAATGATTTCTTGTTCATATGAAAAGTAATCCGCATGAATTTTTACTGGGGAGCTACCCAGAAGTGGTGAAGGCAGTGAAAAGGCTGCTTGTTGCAGATTTCAGAGGGCAGCACTGCACGGATTTTCCCTTTAGACAGAGATTTCCTACTTGCAAAAATATCATGTCCTCCTGAGAAATGGATTAGCTTAACATTGGTGCTCACAATCCTGAGAGCTGGCTGGAGGTGACTGAAAAGTCATGCTTTGTGGAAGGGGTCTCCACCTTTGGCCGGTTATCTGGTCCAAGCTGGTGCATTGAAAGAGGTCCCATTTTGTACCAAGGCAAAGCCTGTGTTATCCCAGAACTGGAAGCTCTTCAAAGTCTCACTTACTGTCAGAGAGAGGTTAAACAAAAAACTAAACCCCAGGGAGAGCCTGGCAATCCGGTCAGAGGCAGCAGCATTCTATCTTCCAGAAGAAATCACATGCCAGCCATGCCACTTCATCCCTGCTCATGCTACTCAGAACTATCACACATCCCTCCCATGTGTTCATATATGATGCCTTGGCATGCAGCTCTTTATGCCAGCCATCACAAACCTGACCCTCATCTTCTGACACTCAAAAAGTAATTGCATATGAATTTTGTTGAAGTCCATGCCATCAGAAACCCCATGGGAATCATTCCCTTCCAACTTCTCAATCCACAAATGATTTCTTAGTGAGGTTTAGGCTGCAGACCCATTAGCAATTGTCATGAAAGGTGAAGTTTGTAAGGAAGAGTAAGGACTTTACTTTAGAAGAAGAAGTCAAAAACACTTGTACCTGAACACCTGCCCAACCCATCTGTGTTTGCCGTTGTAACTGCCTTTATTGTGTTTCACATCACAATTCCCTGTCTTAAATGCTGGGCTACAATTCCTCCTCCCCTCCCATTTATAGGCGTTTATGGTAGGATATGTGCTTTGCTTAGATGTGGAGCGGCATAACATCCCTCACATGATATTGCAGTCCAAACTTCATAGACTGAAGGGGCTGTTATATGACCTTTAGACATAATGCCATAAATCCAAGTGCTCCTCCTGCATCTATGGAGAGGAAAAAAAAAGGCAGTGGTGAAATTGTAGAATGATACAGATGTTAAAGGCTGCCACTCCAGAGGCCAGCCATCATTGCAACGGAAGAGAAATATGGCCATAAAATCAGGTTGAAACATCTTTAATCATACAGTCCTGTTTAAAACTTATGAAAATACTCATGGTTTATTTTGAGGAAAGACAGTCCCATGAGGCATGAACACATCAAAGGGTTCCTATCGAGAACCACAGCACCCTGGGAATGTAATTTGAGTGATCAGCTCCATGAGGGCCACATTGTGGAACGCAGGATCCAAGTAAAGTCCATGTTTGTACATGCCTCTATGGCAACCATATATCACATCTTCACCCCCAAGGTATCAAGTGCAAGTTCAGAACCTCAGTGCACTCACCCTGCCTTCTTGACATGAGCACTCATCCTTACACTAAAAAAAGAGAGAACGTTGGACCAAAAGGATGTTCTTCTCATGCTTGTACTTAGCACGGAGGCTTTTCATCCAGAGATCTTTCATTACAGCGCATTATCATCTCCCCTAACAAAGACATAGTAGAATCCATATCCGTCCAAACTTTGCTAAACCCCAGGATTAGAAGTGTGATTTGTATGGAAGTGACAAATATTAGAAGCATGCCAGGATCAAATAGGAACAACTAGAATCAGTCAGCTAAACACGTTCTCCTGGGCCCTTGGCAAATCACTCTCTGTCCTAACGCACAGAGAGAAGGAGATTAGAGAATCAAAAGGGGTGTATTACAGTCTCAGAAGCTGGAGCTGGTTGTAACTCTATTAGCATAACAAAAAGGAATGTACCAGGGTGGGAGAGCTGCCAAGGGGAGAGCTGGTAACTGCAGTCGCAGGAAGAGCAAACAGAGCTCCTGCAGGGGCTGGCGGCAAGCAAGTGCAGCGAAAGCTGGAGAGGGCTTCCAAGTGCTTTGGGGGAAATGGAAAACTCTGTCCTTCCTGGTTTGATCCTGTGCAGTTGTGCAGAAAGACAGAAGAGCTCTCTCAGCACTGGCAGAGGAGAGTCCTACATTTCCAAAGGACTGGCTGTTTGAGCATGGGATGAAGAGTAAAGCCGGTGTCTGAACCTACATCTGGGAGCCCTCAGTGCCACGTGTTGGTGGATCTGTCAAAAAGCTTTTTCTTCACCAGCTGGCTCACAACAAAGAGGTAAAGGCCAGTGTATCCCTCTTGGCCAGTAGCTATGTGCACCCAGACACCCACACCTTCTCCAGGGAGATCCCCTTAGCCATGGGCTAATCCAGGTGACTGCAGGATGGTGAGGGAAAGAGAGGGAGCATCTCTATTTGAAAGAGCAGCAGATTTGTTCAGTTGGTTAATTTTATAGGAAGGAAGAGCAAACACAGTGAAGAATGGCTCAGCTGGGAAGCGGGAACAAATCTGCACAAAGAGAACCAGCGAAGATGCTGAAAAGCAGGAGGGCAGAGTAAAAGGCATTACTCACAGGCAGATGCATACTCTTATTAGACAATAGTCTGGGGCTGACTAGTCTCTATTCATGCTCTACCTGCAATGCATTATTTCATTTATTTCAGGACAAAGAAAATGCTTTGTTCAACCAAATATGTTTTTGCTTCAAAATGGGAAAAGCTACACGTGAAGGCCTGTTTTCCTTGTTTTTATTGATGGAAAAAAAAAAAATAATCATGCTCTCAATAGTTCTCTCTCCCTACTCAGGATTAGCTTTTTGGTTAGAAGTATTTGCCAAACATCACTTGAATTTTATCAAGTGTTTCATCCTACCTGATGACTATTTAACTTTTATCAGACTTGCACAGCATCTGTCTATAGCCATTTCCCACAACAGCACAAGTTCAGGGCCCTGTCCCTCCTGCCAGAGATGCAGTCATTTTAAGCTCTCAGCAGCTAGGAAGCCAGAAGTGCTCTGCAGCACCTCTTTCCAGCTTTGTACCCTGCCCACAACCCTTAACCCTGGTGGGCACCTCCTGGATGCACAGCACCCATGGAGGGCACATGGCAAGTAATGTCTGAGCAGAATCATTGAATCATAGAATAGTTAGGGCTGGAAAGGACCTTAAGATCATGTAGTTCGAACCCCCTTGCCATGGGCAGGGACACCTCACACTAAACCGTGCCACCCAACGCTATGTCCAACCTGGCTTTGAACACTGCCAGCAATGGAGCATTCACAACTCCCCTGGGCAACCCATTCCAGTGCCTCACCACCCTTACACTAAAGAATTTCTTCCTCATATCCAATCTAAACTTCCCC
>JANRGW010006675.1:0-25126 GCA_024733675.1 Psilopsiagon aymara | reverse complement strand
TGCTGGCTGTCACCAAACACCTTGTTGTTTTTCATGTGCCTCAGCATGCCTTCCAGGAGAATCCACTCCAAGATTTTACCATGCACAGTTGTGGGGCTGACTGCTCTGTAGTACTCTGGCTCATCCATATTTCCTTTCTTGAAAATGGGGGTTATATTTCCCTTTTTCCAGTCATTGGGAACTTCACCTCACTGCCATGATTTTTCAAACCAAGTATCAGCAAAGACTTTTCTGAGACCTAGAATCTGAACCTACTGTGATGGAAGAAAGCTGCCCTTTCCCTTTTGTGGTGAAGTTCATTGGTAGATCAGTAAGCTGTGATTTTATTGACTGAAATTCAGTTGTGTGTCTGGGCACTGTCTTGTAAGTTCTCATTTGTTGCTCTGTCTCTTCCTGTATAAGTCTTCCAGACTACAGAGGAAGTCATTTTTAAGATCCAAGTACAGTTCCCATTGCACTTTTTCTTCTGTTCTCCTCTCCTTGCTCAGCTCCTTGGAAAAGAAAATTTTAAAATATTAAAAAAAGCCTAAGTGAGCCTTTCATAATATTCTTTCTTCCTATTAATATATCAGATCAAAATGCCTTTGCAGAATTAGAATCATAAAATAGTTAGGGTTGGAAAGGACCTTAAGATCATCTAGTTCCAACCCCCCTGAATTTTGTTAAATCGAACTGCTTGTGAGAACTAGTGATACATTAAACGCTTTTGCTTTCAAAAGTTGGGTTTTTCTTTTTTTCTTTTTTTTGAATGCTGGTAAAATCTGTACCATATCAGTTTTTAGTCTGTGGAAATAATGTAACAGTATGTAATAAAAACGCTATTCTGGGGAACCTTTCCAGCTGCTTGGGAATGATCTTTGTATTGCAGTGCTTAGAAAGCCAGAGCCAACACTGGCAAACATTGATGCCTGAAAGCAAGTACGGGACCCCTGTAAAGAGCAGGTGTTTCTCCAGTACCTGGAGTTCTGTTTTCCAGTACTGCTGTGGGAATTCTTGCTTTGATTTTGACTTTCCATAAGTGGCTTGAGTTTTTCCTAAGTGTAGAATATGCAGTAAATTTTACAGTAATTTATAGCATTCAGGACCTATGACACTGTTACCTGTTTTGGTGCTCAGCTTCATGTATCTAAATATGTTGTTGCGTACGTTTTAATTTGGTTAGGCATGGGGATGCTATGCTTTGTCAGGGTAGAGATAAGGTTTTGACATGCCAACCGTAGTAGTGAGGTATCTACACTCACTCTAGTAGATATTATTTCAATGTAAATGATATTATCTATGATGAGAGAACTGGAAAATTAAACAGCATATTAAATTCAGGAGAAAATCTTCATTTTCCAGCAGCTTGGTGTGGCTGCTATAAAATCCATTAAGTCCTTTTGACTTTAATGGAGCTCTGTGCATTTGTAGGTAAAGGTTTGACTTCATTTATTAAATGTGTCTGCACTGTTAGTATTAAAGCTAAAATGCTATTCCTGTATAGGGTATGAGCAGAATGTGATGTGAATTTGGATAGTACTTCTTTTTATATCAAAAAAACTAAAAATCAATTAAAAAATATTTTGGACAGATAGTTTAGGCCTAAAGCACAGTGACACAATTGGATAATCCTCATTTTAACACAAAAAGGAAGTACCTTCTCTGTCTGATTAGATCAAGCAGGGATCTTTAAAATAGGTGAAGAATCTCCATCTTAATATGTGCATTTGTCTCAAAGCAGAATAAAAAAGATAAATTTAATAATTGGGTAGTTGTGGGCCATACCAAGCCCCATATTTCCTGTATATGTCTTGACACAGAAGAATATCAGCTTTTCCCAGAATCAGATAAGGCTATATCTGGAGTGTTTAGCTTAATTTGGGCATATTAGAACTGAAGGAATCCAATGGAGGGGCACCATTGTGATTATGAGGCATATAGTGTGCAAGGCCAGACTGAGCAAGCTGGATTTGTTCTCTTATAAGAACTTAAAGCAAGGAGGAGATCTTATTTCCGTTTTCAACTACCTTACAGTAGAGTTTAGAACAAATAAAACTTTTGGAAGGATTCACAGGAATAGGACAAGAGGTAAGAGACAGAAATTACAACGGAAATTCCAATTAGAGATACTGAATAATTTTGTTGTCATGAAAATGGTCAAGTATTGGGAAAAGGTGTCTGGCAAGACTGTGGATGGCTATCTATCCATCTTTATCCTTGGAGATTCTCAGAAGGTGACTAGGCACAGCTCTGCACAGCTTCATGTAGCTGACTGTGATTTTAGACAAGTGGTTGAACCAGAAATCATTCCCAACCTCTAGAGCCACAATCTCTGTGACTCTAAGGAACTCTGGCCTCTAGCAGCCAGAACTGGGCTGTTCTTGAAGACTGAAGTTATATGTGCACACATTCCAACCACGCAGGCAAATTAAAATCCCTCCCAGGCTATGAAGTTAAAGTTCTCTTGGAAGACCAACAGTTTTATCCCAACAACTTCTCTGTGACTTCTTCCACTTGATATGCTAATTAATTAGGAAGTGAAATGTAATACTGAAATTAAAACTGACCAGTGAGGATTTGGTATTCCAGCCTCACTAAAAGGCAAAAGGCGTGACTCTATCAAACTTGCAGTTTATGTGAGAGGAAGGATTGCCTGCAACTCTTCTGTAGGCTTTTTTCTCTTTGTTCTGGGAGCTGCTGCAGACAAAGAGCAGTTAGTTTGCTGGAACACTTTCACAGGGGCTACGTACCTGCTTATTTATTCATATTTTTTTCTGTCAGAAAAGAAGCTGACTGTCCCCCTTGCACCCAGATTAACAGTGTAGGTGTAATGCAGAACACACATGATGCAGCACAGGGTGACTGTCGAAGTTATTGTCCAGTTTTCTGGGTAGGTTATGCTAATCTGTTTATGTGTTACAAATTATCTGTCAAGCCTTGAACTTCAAAACTCTTTTGGAATGTGTCACTATTCAAAAGAGACTGCTTGCTTTTGGGTCTTCCTACTACTTTCTTGTTGCTTATTGAAGAGGATTTGAATAATACTTTGCAAGAAACTTCCGTTGCTTATCATTAGCTAAGTTGAGAAGAGGGTTTGGCACACTGAGATCTTACTGACTCCTGAGACAGACTCCCACCCAAATAAAAGAATTACTGCAGTGAATAGTCTAAACACAGCATTCTCAATTTTGCCATTAATTATATCATGTTTGCTCTCATAGCAAAGTGTTAGGAGATTGACATGATGATTACAGCTTGGGATTCACTGTAACTGATCACTTTTGTCTTTAGGAGGCTGTGGGAAGATCAGCTACTCCTGACATGGAGAGATGGGCAATTTGAGCAACATGATAGAACTTTTGAGAAGACTTGGGAAGGAGGGGCAGTGAGGAAGCAAAAGACCCAACCCTATGTATTAATGTGTGTTGCTAAGTCATCAGGCAGAGAGGCAAGTGCCTGTAACATCTGAGAAAACAGAAAATCTGTTTGTTTGGGAAGAAAATAAAATTGTTGCTCTGTGCCTTTGTGAGCATGATGGAGACATGATGTACATAGGTAAAAGTTCTTGATTCTCTCACTGATATTAAGAGGCGGGATGGAGGCTACTGGAACTAGTGGGTCAAAAGCCAGCTCCAGTGGAGATGGAGATGCAAGTTAGGATCTCTTCTTCTCTAATAGATATTTCTCCCTCTGACATCGGGAGGGAGATAGGTTAGCTATAAGGTAGGCTTGATAGCAATTGCATACTTCATTTTCTCTTCTTCTTTAATGGGAACCTGTGGGAAAGCCATGCGCTTTGTAGAATATAAAGGTAACTGCTGAGAAACTGTCCTTCTAAAGGGGTGGAAATCAGCAGTGGTAGCTAGACAGAAAAGTGTCACCTTACCTCCCTTCTCATCAAAACTTCCATGGGGTTATTTTGGGTACAATTTACGAAAAGTTGTGCAGTAGGTACCTCTCAGCATACCCCTGCTAGGTTGCATCCCATTTTTTGACAAGTAGTGTGGTAAAAATGTCTCTGTACAAGGTCAGATTGATTTTCTTTTTTATGGGGTTTTACATCAATGCTTTGCTTTGGGATTGTTTTTTTCTCCATGCATGAATCTTGATTATACCAACAGCCTGCAGCCCCAGTGAACCAAAGCAAAACACATTTTTATTTTTCTCTGTATTTATCACCACAGTGAGAGAACTTGTTTAAAACGGAGCTGTGAGAGTTTCCAGCAGGTGGGGGTGTGTGGGGGTGTGCTGTGAGCCTTCACTGGGCTGATGTTTCTCCCTTTTATATTTGAATGGGATATGCCAAGCTGGTTCTGGCCCCAAATCAGGCATCATTTCCTTCGGGACCATACTGAGGATGGAACTGAAAGTGAATTTTTGTTGGAAGGTGCTATGGGAATAGAGGAGCAGGTTGTGCCTGCATTCATGCATGCATTTTAGTCTGGCGGATCAGAAGACATGCTGCAGCATGCAGGCTCAGCCAGCTCAGTCTGAAGCCTCAATTTTTCCTTTCCCACTTGTTGGTTTGGGTTCAGGTAGGGTTCTTCTTTAGAGAGGGATGATAAATGGGCTGGCCTGTAAGTGCTTGTAGCTTTTACTAGGTGGTGAATTTGAACTCTCCACCTTGAGGTTGACCTCACCTAATTTACCTTTGCAATAAAATATACAGTGTGTGTCTCTACTGTCTGCACACAGTGGGATTACCAATGCCTGTTAGTTACCTGTGATACAACAGTGTACCTGTGATATATAACAGTGAAAGTTGATGAATGCAAATAGTAAGAAAAAGAAAACTAGAGATTTTCTTTAAAACCAAAAATATTTATCTGTGAAGAAAAAGCATAATCCTGCTTATCTAGGTTTTGAGTTTCTGAACAGCATACATTAATTTTGGTTCACTGTATGACTTCCAAAATTTACAGTTCATGGAACCAAATTCCCACTAGTGATAGCTTGGAGGAACCTCTGAGCCAGTGCAGGAAAAGACTTAGACATGGTATGTAACAATCACTGAGAGGATTTCTATTCTGAGACTAAATTTTGATTGCTTGTCTTCACAAGTTTTAGCATCTTTTATGATGGCAATGTCATACCTACTTCTCTGGTATGAACTGGAGGAAGGTAGGTTCACCATTATGGTCTGGCTGAAAGATCCACCTCCATAAACTCTTAATTACTGATTCTGGTAGTGAGAAATAACAGCACACACTTGAAAACCCACCTTTCTTTCCTCCTTGCCAGTCTCCAGCCCACTCCCGGCACATTAGACTCAGTCACAGCAGTCAGTGCAAGGTGCTTTCCTTTTGCAGCCACTCTTTGTTTCTTGCTCTTTTTTTCTTTCTGCAGCTCCAGCTTAGGGTCTCCACAAGCTACCTTCCTCTCAAAGGTGTAGCTCCTCCTTGGTGTCTGTATGCACAGGCATCCTCTGCTGATGTGCAGACCTCACCTTACTCTCTGGTGTCTCCTGCCCCAGTAGGCTGCCAGGAGGTCCAGTCTGTCTAAAACTGGTAACCAGATTGTAACCTAAACCAAACTATTGCCCATATGCTGTTAAAATTCTTCTTTCTTAGACTCCCCTTTCTCCTGCAAAATCATTCCCTGTCTTTGTCTGTAATGTCTTCATGCTGTTGAGTGCAGAGGTGAAGGAAAAGCTTTCTTAAGAGCACAGGAAAAACAGGTCCCTGAATTTTACACCAATTCCTGGCCATACGTTCTGTTCCAGGTCATGTCCTTTGAAGCAGGACTGGAGGACATCAGCTCTGAGGAGATGGCAGTAAGGCATTGCAAGGGTGTGTGGGCACCACAGCAGCAGAGAAGATGCTCTGTGGGATGGTTTGTGAGCTGTCTTGTCATGTGTAAGCTGCAGGAAGGATATGAGTAGGCTTTTTGTGGTTGTAGACTTTGAAATTTTTAGCTGTTGAGCCCTCTCATCTGTACTGGATGTGTGAAATACAGTCTTTTGAAGGCTAATAACATTCCCACAAAAATCCACTCATAGTTGGGTAAAACAAAAGGTGCGTGCCTGGAATAGAGCCATACTTTGTTTCAGGTCCCTGCTCTGAACACTGAATTGTGAGAGGATTTCAAATTAAGCCACCAGATTTTTAACCTGGGCAGAATAACATACTTTGCTCTCCTTCATCCTTAGAAGTAATTGAGTGCTATTTTTCAAGTTCTTCCAAAAGCTTTTATCCTTTAGACAGAAACAAGCTCAGAATATGTAAGCATAGATAATTAAAGTTTGGCAATATTATAAGCTGATGAAAGTGGGGTCTTGTGGTAGGAAATAATGCTGATCACAGTTTGTTGTGGTTTAAGCTCAGTCAGCCACACAGCTGCTCTCTCACTCCCCCAGAGTATTGGGGGAGGAGAATCGAAAGAGTATAACTCCCATGAGCTGAGATAAGAACAGTCCACTAACAAAGGTATAACACAAACCACTGCTGCTACCACCAATAATAATATTGATAAGGGAAATAACAAGGGGAGAGAATACAACTGCTCCTACTCGCTGACTGATATGCAGCCCGACCAAGCAGTGATCTAACCCTTCCGGGTAACTGTCCCCAGTTTATATAGTGGGCTTGATGTGCTGTGGTATGGAATACCTCTGTGGTCAGTTTGGGTCAGGTGGCCTGACTCTGCTTCCTCCTGGCTTCCCCCTCCTCCCTGGCAGAGCATGAGGCTCAGAAAGTCCATGGTTAGACTAAACTTTACTGAGCAGCAACTGAAAACATCAGTGTTATCAGCGCTGTTCCCAGGCTGAAAATCAAAAGCACGGCACTGCACCAGCTACTAAGAAGGAGAAAAATGACTGCTACTGCTGAGCTTAGGACACAGTTTATAAAGGATGTGAGTCCTTTCTTTGTTCTAGGAATTGCCTAATGTAATCCAGACTGTGCCAGTGAAATTTCACAAGGAGACAGAGGAGTTTGTATGCAGATTTTGGAATAGCCATGCTTTATGGATGAACAAAAAAGTACCTCACAGCCAAATAAAACATAGCAAGGTGTTTGAGCATCTTTGCAAAGAGTGATGTGCTTTTCCTGTTTAAAATAATGCTATGCAGCAGGCTAAAATCGTAAATGTAACAAATAAACAAGTTGCATCAAGGATGGTTTGCAAAGCCATACAGAGAAGGTCAGTATTTGATGGTAATGTTATGGAAATAAGCTTGGATCAGTAGCATGGCTGAGTTCTGTAATTCAAAACTGGGCAGTAATAGGATCCAATATTAGGGTCAGGCAGGTGTGAAGATACTAGTGCTGAAGATTTGAAAATAAACTTTAATTTAAGATGTGCAGGGCAAAACGCAATGAGTTCTGTAGACAGTGTAATTGTACTAGTGGAGAAAGGTATTTTCCCCTTCTTGAACTTTTGCCTTCCATTCAATTGCAGAAATCCATAGGTTCAAAGGTTTGGGTTTGACCTAACAGGCACTGAAGAAGCTTTGATAAGGCTTTGTAGCTATTAAACTTTCATAGGTTTGCAGCTTTGTGGTTGAAGTTAACAAGATTGTAACTGTTTTTTTCTCTTGGGGGTACGATTTCAATTAAATCAGTGTTGCTCGGTGTTAGAATTCCAGCCTTAAAGGCTAAGTGTATGGAGTTTGTGTTATAAGGAGCAGGACCTTCACCTGAGCCTAAAAAGTTCTCTCCTTCATTCATCTTTGGAAAACTCAGTTTCATTTAGTGCTCTGACAGTTCATGTTCTAAAGGCTCTGCAACTGCTGTGCTGATGCTGCTGGGGAGCTGTGCCACAGATCCATCTAGCATCTTAACAAAAAGCAGGTTTATCAGACGTGTTTGGTATTGCCAGGAGTTCTCTTGCTGAAGTTGATTAGAGCTGAGAGCTTTAGAGAATCTACGTGAAATTACCGTGTTAAAAAGTTTATATCCACTCCTTTGAGCTTTTGATTACTGGGGTTTAGCTGATTCCGTAGCTTATGAGGAAAAAGAGATGGACTGGCTTTGCTTTGATGTCTTCACTACAAATCAGCCTCTTTCAATTGAAACCCATGTTGATTTGTGTAGCTACCCAAAAGCTGACAGGTGTACTACCTTCTTGGGGTGCCTTTCACTTCTTTCACAATTCCCCTTGAAAGGAGCTATGACTACGGTTTATGGACCAGGCTGCCTTCTCTTGCAATGGGAAGTCTAAGCTGTGGATTTTGCTGATGTTGTTAATTGGAATGATCTGATGAGGAAAAAGGTAAAGAAAACCTAGCCTGGAAGAGTCCTCAAGGATTCCTGTCTGATAGAGCACTGGCCTGCTGGGGGGACAGATCTTTGTGGTGGTTTTTGCTGTTCTACTGAAATCAATGATATAAATGACCCATATGTATGCCCGTGTACTGTTGTGTTTCCTGGCTAGTCCTTTACCTGTTTTTTCAGTTGCTGCATGTTGCATGCCTTCAGTTCTGCTGTAACACCGCAGCTTTGCATCTTGCTGCCTGTATGACTCCCACTCCCCATTCTGCATGGTTTGTTGAATGTACTTATTGTGCATCCAGAAAAAGCTGAAATAGATGTTGATGGTTTTTGCTTTTTGTTTTATCCCCTGTCCCTTTTTCTCTTGACAGTTTTTTATCATGCTGTTAATTATATTTCTGTTGGAGCTCACTGTTGTGATTCTGTTCTTCGTCTACACTGACAAGGTAAGTCAGATTCTTAATTTTTCTTTCCCCTTCAGCAAATTTTTATGCCCCTTTTCCCTATAAATGAATCATGAAGCACATGACTTGGTATGCACATCATGCTTCTGTCTTCCTTGAGACACCCCTCTCAGAAGGAGCTGTCTCAGAATACATAAACAGCTTTCCAGACTGGGATCTCTTGCTTGCTCATGTGCACAGCCCAAGGTCACAGATACTGCCAAGTGCATCTGCCATTAAAAAAAAAAAACAACAAGCCAAAAACCAAACCAAACCAAACAAACAAAAAACCTAACAAAAAAACCCCCTAACCAAATAAGAAAAAATGAATCACAGAAAAGCAAAGCAGTCAATGAGCCTGACTAGAAGCATGTAGGAAGAGACGCCCACCAGAATGAATAGGATTTTTTTTAAAGTTTGTTTATAATATAAGAGCCACATTAATGTAGCAAAGGAGGTGTCCTCAGCACAGGCAAAGGCACACAATTCATTGTCTTTCCAAGTTGCTTCTTGCAGCACGTGTATTTAGATTCTAGTGGAAACCCGAGGTCAATGCATAAAAGGTTAATGAACAAAGGTTTTGTTTGTGGTTTCAAATTTTACTTGAGTTTGACCTTTGTTCCTGTGCTTTGTATTCTGTTGTAAGGGCAAGACTTCCTCTCTGAATTATCTTTATTTTTAATTTATCTTTATTTTAAAACAATTTTTCTAAAAAAAACCCTGACAAAACCAAAACTCACACGAATAAACCCAAAACAAAGGCATAACCTGCCAATTCAGTTGAAATTGTCAAAGTATATTACAACGGAAGACTAAGGGAGCTTGAAAATCACAGGGAAGGTGGCAAAATTTTGCTATGAATTAAGTCATCAGGTACGTGACCAATAAATAGCTGCTTCTGGAATGGAAAGACAAAATGCCAAAAAACAAATAAAAATTAAAAATAACCGCACAAGATATCTGAGTAAATGAATATTAGCAGTAGACCTAGTCATATTTAGTATGTTTAGCAATAACCTGGATGTAGAGTAGATAAGATGTCAGCACTGCTTTCTAGAAAGGCTCTGAATTAATGAATGAACCCTGTGAGTAATTGTCAGGTGCACTTCTGAAGGACTGGAAAGAGCTAGGTTACCACACAGCATGTTGTAGCTAGAACATGAAATTAACTTGCAAAGTAATTAAAGTAGAAGGGACAATTTAAAATTACTTGTATGCATTATTGGGCTCTGAATTACCGGTTATCTCTTGGGAGAAAGATCTACACGTCATACGCGACAGCTTAATAAAGGCGTCTACTTAATATGCAATAGGCCTCCAAAACCCTAATACACTTAGAAAGGGAATCAGTTAGAAAAATTATGACGTCATTGGATAAATTGCCTCATTGTAAATTGAATACTGAGTTTTGTTTAAGCAAACAGAAGTGCTAGAAAGGTGGGAGAGAGCAGTATGAAGAGGTATTATGGAGACTACCCTGATTCAGTTTTGGAAAGGAAAGAGATCCTCTGCTTAAGTTATCTTAAGAAGATAAATGATAGCAGTTTCTAAAATAATGACATACTAAGAACTTGTCCCAAACCCAGAATACTTGAAAATATTAAAGAGTGGGTTTAAAAGGTAAACGTTTCTTATGCTCTGCATTATCATCATGTAAAATTCCCTGTTCCTGGCTGCTGTTGAGTGTGATAGTTTGATAAATGTGTGGGTATGGAGGAAAGAAAATGTTACATTGATAAGTGTGTCTCTGGGAATGTTGGTCCTCACTTTGCAGAGGTGAAAAGTGTAAGGGAGGATTCCCTCCCTCCTTCAGCCTGTTGGTTTGCAGTGGCTTTTATTTGTTCTTAATAAAGAGATCCGTAATTTTAACTTTCCTCTGAGTCATGTACTGTAGGTTGATGCAGGAAATACAGTAGAGTTGTCTGTAAGATCTAAACATAGTATAAAATACAGGTTCCGGTTCAAGTGCAGTTTTACTGAGTTAAGAAACAGCTGTAGTCTGTGTATTGAGGATGATCAAATTTGAGGCTCTTAATGTTTCTGTATGGCTCTATACCCATGGTCTTATACTGAGGAAATCAATAGTTTGTCTCTGTGTTACACTTACAGTCCTGCCAACAGAATAAATAAAACAGCAGCAACCTAAACGAAATGTTTTCATACAGCAGGCTTCGAATCTGTTTGCTGGCTTGCCTGATCTGAAAAACAGTATTGCCATGTGTACTGGTATGGGGAAGTAGCTAACCCAGACAAGTCCACCACATTAATACAGTTAATTCAGTTCCCTGAAAAATTAGCAAAGGAGCAGTCTACACTAACTCTTGCACATCAGAAGAAAGTAACATTAATTTTGGGTGCAAAAGTGGAAAAGGACTCTGAAGATTAAGACTTGGAGGACTCCTGTCTCATTCAGAGATATATATATATATATATAGAGAGAGAGAGAGAGATAATCAGCAGGTTTTTTTCAAGTACCTCATAGCCTTCTGTTCGTTAGGAGTGTATATACATGTAAAATTATTTCCAGGATAAAATGGGGGCCAATTGTTATTTTCTGTTCCTGGCTTGAGAAGAGGTCAACAACGGATCCCCTTGCAGTTTTCATTTACTCCTACTTTGTCAAGTGGAAGGACTTTGGAGTGGATACTTCATCCCTTTGTTGCAGAGTTGAATTAATAGTCTCCTCTTTCCATGAACCAGGACAGTGTTATTACCCTACTTAGGTGCAGAGGCAGGAGCCAAGAGAGTTCCCTAAGACTCTGCAGGCAGCTGGAGCTGACTAATTTTAGAGCTCTTGGTGCTTTGTCTGATGGCAGGGGATCTGAGAAATTGAGCTGTGCAGGCAGCAGGGCTGTGTAATGCGCCTGACTTAATAGTACTTTTGCAGTGAGTGATGTCCATTTTGTGCCTTCTGCTGTACAATGGTCACAGTAGCAAGCTGCTGCCTACACCACAGGGTGCAGGTATCAGCCACAGGGTGGGTGTGCATCCAGGTGGATGTGGACACAATTCATGGGCTCCTGAGCTGGTAATAAGCATAATGCGCTGATGCTTGGAGTTTTACTGTGGATCTCTTTGGCAGGGCCTGAGCTCATACCTTGTTCACTCTTCCTCCAACTGTCCTGGCTGTCCTTACATTGCAAAACATGAATCTCTGAAATTCTGCAGAAGTGAAATGTCCTGTGTAAGAATAGGATGAGGAAATACATTCCTACAGGACGATTGTTGGGAAAAATACTTAGCACTTCTATTTTGTCCTGGCTGTTCTCAAGGCAGCAGGGTGACTGATTCATAGGCTGTTCATCTCAAAATGACACCCAAGGTGCATGGGAGCTTCAGTGTTTGTTCGTGCATGTTCAAATGCAAAGTCATAAAGTGTGGCTGTACATCTTTTCGAGGGCAGGAATATCTGCCTAAGGGATGTGGGCATTGAAGAGAGTTTATGTGATTATGAGAACTAAGGCAGGTTGTTATTACACTGAGAACACTATTTATTCAGGCTGAACTGATGCCCCTATTTGAAGCAGTCTAAACTCCAGTGACATTGCTAGTCATATGAATGGCTGGTTATGTGAATGGCCACCCACCTATAGCTTGAATAGTCTGTTTAATGTGTTTTATTTTGATTCCTTTAATACAGAGCAACATTTGCATTTTCTTAAGTTGGCCATTTCTATGTGAGGCTCTATATGCATTTATGATTGTTCCATGGAGTACTGATAGGGTTAGCCTTAATTATATTGTGATAAAGAGAAAGCAGCAGGGTCCTGTGCTGTCAGAGGCTGGATGCTCCTTATGTTTCTCCGTACCAGATTGGACCCTGTTAGAATGTAAATTATGCTAATAAAATGCACAGTCTTGTACCAGTTCTAACTTGCATAATCCTTCTGGCATTAGCATCTGTATTTATTTATACTGTGATGATTCTCCTGGAGGCAGAGAAAAAAAAAGTCCATATTTACTTTTTTGCAGCTGTAATACATTATTTTTCTTCAGCGGGTTTGTTTGTTCAGATGACTGCATTTTTTCTGCTTTATGGCAGAGCAATGAAGTCACCATTTAATGCCCACAAACGGAAGAACATAACTAAACCACCATAATGTGCGTTTTTGTTTTCCTTTTCCTTTTGAAATGTCAAACTGAGTAACATAAACCAGTTTAAGGAATAAAAGCACTGAAGGATCACTGACTATGATATTTGATTATGGGAGCAGTTACTGCTATTTGCAACTCGAGGTTAAAACCAGAATTTTCAATAAAGATTAGGCTGTTAACTCACTTGGGGTCCCTGTGGCAATTACAGCCTGAATTCCATGCCTGCTTAGCTGTTTTGAAAATGGCCCACAGAATAGTAGAGGATTGAAAAATAATGGCTACTTCTGTTTTTCATGAGATGTGTGAAAATGCTCTTGCTTTCCATTTCGCAGTAAATTGTAATGAGTTCTGCTGTAGCTTTTACTGCTAGCTGATAAAAAATATGGTCTGTAGATTGATACATCTCTCGCTTTGTTTCTCAAAACATTTTGCAAATTATTGTAATTCCTGATTGATATTTTGCCTGGTTCCATACAGATGAGGCACCACGAAGTGGAATGTAGTGTGTGTGGTTTCAAGTATAGCTCAGTCCTCACAACCTCTTTCATGTCTGGCTTTAACGACGAAGTGGAAAAACTGAATCCACCTTCTGCATTCAAGCGCAGCTGTTCACAGAAATGATCTGACGCTGCTGAGCCACTTGACAGTATGAGCATGAGGTTCACAATCAAACTGAGGACAAATTATTAATGCAGAAAGTTTAGTTCAAACCTACTGCAGAAACTGTTGCTCTCATTGAGCTTTTGTCCAGCGAGCTTTAAAGTTTTTAGTGCTTGTCTTTGACAAAGCTTCAGCAGAGCAGTGTATCTTCTCAGATAACAAAATGCCTCATGTTCTTAGTCAGCCTAGCACACAGGGCTGTCCACGGTGCACACAAGAAGGTGGAAAACAGCAGGCTTTGGAAAGTCCTGCAAAACTGTCAGGGTGGTCACTCTGCACCACTCCTCAGTCAGATAGGCTGCCTTTTCTACCACTGTTTCTTCATCAGCATTTGACTGTCCCTTTGTCATGCATTTTAAAACTTGTTGCTGTTGAAAATTTTGGGTGGTGGTAGAAATATTGGGTCCCTGTATCCTCCTTTGCCACAGTGAACACAGCTGTTCCTGCTGCTGTGCAAGGCGGGGAGAATTTCAGAACATTATCTGGATGGGTAGTGTTTGTGTTGGCATGCAGGAGGCTCTCAAGAGGGCAAGGCTATTTTTAACTCTGTGGTATTTCTGTGGGGATGTGCTGTATTAACATGCTTCAGAGTGTGCAAGTCCTGATATGTGTATGCAATGGTTTCTGAGCAGCCTGTGTGTAAATGCTTTATTTTTCAGTTCAAGTTCCATTTGTTTTGGTTTTAAGATTGCTCTCCACACATTGAGATGTTTCTGGCATGTAGTATCTCTCTGGCAGTGTTCTTGAATTGGGTTTTGCTTAAGTGCTGACATTGCTAAAAGCTATTTCTCAGATAGACAGGATTAGCATTGTATGGGCATGTGAAGGTATCTAGATTGTGTCCTGGATTACAGTGCACTGCTGTTATTGCTTTGTGAGTCTGATGCATTAGCCCTGGTCAAGTGTTTTATTTCTCTAATGCAAAATAATGTTATATAAATGGTGATATAGAATTATAAAAGACAGAAGTGTCTCTGTGGTTTATTTTACTTGGTAATAAGCTTAATTTTAACTAGTTTATTAGCATTTCAGTACTGGTGTCACACAATAGGGAGTTGCAGAAATTTCATCAAAAGAATTTAATTATAACCAATTCGTTGTGGCTTCTTTTCAGCAAAGCATTCAGGCATAGGTTTAAATTTGTCTCTGTTCAGCAGCTACTTAAGTGCATGCTTAAATCTATGTGACTGACTGATAATTATACACTGAAGTCTTGTCAAAGTTGATATGCACCTTTTGTGTCTTTCCCTTAAAGGAAAGGGAAATGTTAATGACTGTAAAAAATTCTGGAGATGATAAAGAACCATCATATCTTTCACTCCATAGGGAATTCAGTGAAAAATAACTAATGTTTACTTTGCAGCATTATTGGTTATCTTTTTGTATTTCTTTTGAACAGGTTTCTGTTTAGTATCCTGAACTCCAACACATCATTTTGACCTTTTTTTAGGCACAAGGAGGTGAGGGAGATGGAATGTATTTGCCAGTGCGGCTGAGAAAAGTACACACACCGAAGGAAATCCCAATACTTTCATTAATTCATTTGTCAAAAGAGGATTTCATTGAAAGTGCACTTCCAAAATGCTATTAAAAAGCTTGTATTGGATAGCACAGTATTGATGAAAAGAGTTAAATGCATGCTCAGAAATAGGTGTTATTTAGGAATGGTAACTGCAGATAAAATGCATTAAGGCTCCCCATTGAGAACTCTTGATCAGTGTTTGATCAAGGCCTAATTGATTCCTCAAATAAAGTGTTAGCAGGGGAATGGGTGTGGGGAAAGTAAAATCAAAGTTTGCTAAATTAAGCTGCATGCCTATCCTGAATACTCTTACTGAAGATCTGATGATGCAGTAGCCTCTCAGATCCTCATGCCGTGTATCTTCCTGCTTTGGCTGAGTTCAGAAATGAAGATGAATGTAAGTGTCGCATCCTAGTCAGTATAGATTTTTTTTTTCCCTTTATATTGTCCTGCTGCACAGTTTGGAATAGTGCCTTTTCTTAGGAGAAATACAGTTCTGACCTCTAACCTGGCTGTCTGGGAGATCAATTCATCTATGCAGATCTGGGAATTAAACGCAGCTGCAGCTGCCATTATGTCTGTCTTAAAGTCAGCCAGATGTGTCTCTTATTACTTGACATGATTAAATTCATTGGAGTGTCTCCTGATAAATTTTAGGCAATGTATCAGCCTACAAAAGAAAGAGATATATCTGGGCTTCCTTCTTGCTGGTTGTAATCTCTAATTAGAGATTAACTCACAATCTCAGGAGCATGTTAGACTGTATCTTTGTTCTGGGAACATTTTTGCAATGCGATTATATGTTTCCCATGCTCATCCCTTAAATTGATGGGTTTGTAGTAGAAGAAATATGTGTGGTGCAGGTCTTCAGTCAGGTTCTCTGAGGGGACACTCTAGAATAAACTAATGGTGGTTATTAAATACATTACACAACATGCTTTTCTGTCCGGGTGTCTTAGAGCATGTAACAAGTGTTGAGCAAGTAGTTCAGCTCTGCTTTTGCTGAGTGGGAGAAGTGATGTTGAAAGCTAAATCCTGAAGGTGCAGTGTCTCCTGAGAAATACTTAGTGCTCTCACATCTAGATGAATTTAAGGAGCTTACTATTCCAGAGGACAAGTTTTTACATTACTCACCTGTGATCACATGAGAAGTTATTTCAACATCTGGGTGGATCAGGAACTGAATGAATGTTGGTGTTCATTGCTGCTAGAACTCAAGCGACTGGCACTGCTTTACATACATCTGATCAACACTAGTTTTGGCTGGTGACTGACCCCTAGTTTTGTATCTGTTTCAACTAACTGCTGGCTCACTTTTTATACAATTTTATTTGAAAAAAATGGAAGAATAGCAGAAAGAGAAAAGAATGTTTTAGAAACTTGATAAGATAAATAAGGCAGCTTTAGACATTTAAATACAAGCAACATCAAATGTAGAGGAATGACTGAGGTAATATATTGAAACAGACAGCACATATTTTATTCATGCTACAAGCATTTTTGATGTGTCACAATGTATTTCAGACAACATTAGAAAATGGCAGTAAACTAAATGTTTATCATTTTTTACATATACAAAAAGAGAAGGGAAGATTACTTTTTGTATTACCAGATTGCAGGCAGGCCAGTAGCATACAGTCCTTGTCTTGGATTTGTCAGATGCAGTTGAAGAATAATGTGGTGGGTACACCACTTTATTAAGTGCAATTTGTAGCTGGAGTTCTTTCAACTCCTGCCTTTTATTTAACTCAGCAACAGTATACACAGAATGACTCCTAGTTGAAATGAGGAAAGACAGATCTTTATAGCATAGCTTCTCACTGGAAATACTGCTGCACTGCAAAACGGTCTTGTCTTTGCAGCTGGTAATTGTGGGTTGAATGCTTGCTGTGAAATTCAGGTGTAGGAAGGAGGTGCAAGTGTTCTAGACACAAATATATTTTGAAATATAGTGCAAAACTTCAAAAAACAATCAACAATGAATACCAATCAGTGGTAAGCTATATCTGCTTCCTATTTTGCTGTCAGTGCCAGTAAACCAGCAACCAGGTACAAATACTTATCCCTAATATGGACTGATTATCTTAGTTATTTGGGATCTTGAGCTCTGAATCTTTTTACAAATGAGCACCAAAATCAGTGATTGACTTGACAATAGGAAATGACTGAGATGATCTTAAGGTCCTTTCCAACCCTAACTATTCTATTATTCTAAGAGTCTATGATTCTATGACCTGGAAGAGAGAAGTAGATTTTTTGTAAGTGGATATATCTTAACAGGAAGCACAGAGAGAACTTTATGTGACAATTTCTGAGTGCATGCATTTCCTACTTGATGCTTTCAGTGCCTCTGATAATTTGGGTGGTGCTGGTATAACACAATTTTGCTGCAGTGTCCTGGCCTTAGCAGTGAATGAGGCATGTACAAAATTTGTTCTAAGCGTGGCACAATCTTAATTCGCTTTGTTGTACTGCAGTTATTCTCTGTACCCTCTCTAGGCCATTAAATTGCTGGGGGAGGCATCCTTAGGAAAAGAGAATTCTTGTATAGATTCAGTTCGTTCTTGTTGAAACCCATTAATCTACTTGCACTCCCCTTCCTGCTACTATTTGTCTTTGATGCAATTTCCTAATTAGTCTTTTCTGTGATAATTATTGAATTATTATATGACAATATATGTTTTGATTTCCTTGTTTGCTCCATTTTGCACTTTACTACTGTAAGCCAACAGTGCTGTTGCTCTGCCAGACGTTTTTGCCATCTGCCCCTTACCACTCTGAACCACAGGAAAATAGAAAAATACATGTCATCATCTTCAACTGTGCTGATGTTGCCTCTGTTGACAAAGTCATAACCTCAGCATTTAAGAAACCTTTTCAGAGGTCACCTTGAAGGAGATATTGAAGTGCAAATTGAGATGAATGCTAAAAATTGGTAAATTATGTAAAAGAAGCAAAATTGAAAAGATTCAGAGGATCGTTTGAAGTTCTTTAAAACAACTAAAAAGTCTTTCTCTAGGGAATAACGGAAGTGGAAAATCACAAAGCATGTAAGAGAAAAAGACTTTGATTCTAAATCAGATGTATGTTAGATTTATCGCACAAGACATTTAGTTATTCTTATGAAAATTCAGGACCAAAGAAGTTCAAATAAGATTTGAATCAATCAAAATTGCAGAACATAGATATAAAAGCTATGAAGAGAATCAACATTACTCTCTATACAACACACGCACAAGAAAACATCCTGCAGGTTTCTTTCAGGTCCACTTTTTTTTCAATGAATAGGGAATGCATTGTAGTTGACAGAAAAGTAGCTGAATGCATTCAAACAAAGAGAGGCAGTGTGGAGTTTTTCAAAGTCAGGTGGCTTGGGAAAAAAAAAATCATTTTGGGGACTATGAAGAAAGCAGGAGGGGAATGTGTTACGTACTTTGAAGTGTGTTGAGATTGGACTAGTATTGAAGTAAATGCCAGTGGAATGCCCTTGCTGCTACTACCACCACTGGCTTCCCATAGCTGGATTTTCTTAATGAAAACCTGGTTCATGCTGGCTTTGACTCTGATTCATGTACAAATGGCAGGGGCAACTCTTACATAATGCCTGTTGTTAACACAGATGAGCAATGAGCAATGGGGATTGCTTTTCTGATTGTCAATCCTAATTTCTCTTTCTTTCAACTCCATTCTAAATGTAAGAGAGTCAATGAGAGACAATTAGGTGAGTAAGACTCTGGAATGGCTGGGTATCACAGTTTTGCTGGATCTATTTTAAGCCTTTTAGGGGTTTGATTGCGTGACACCGTATCAGGTGTCAGCACATAATGAATACATAAGTTACCACTTTTTGTACGACAAAATCCTGTCCCCATTGAAGGTTGTGTGTTGTCTTCCATGGAGCCAAGCTATTCTCCTTAATTTCAGGATATTTCAAATCTCCTTCCCACTTACCTACATGATGATTCAAATAATGTTTCCTGGAGTGTATGAGGTGGTATATTCCAGTGCTATAGGAGATTCCACTGCATGGCTAGTAAATCCATCCTTCGTAAATCCATTCCCAATGATTTTATCCTCTACGTGTTTGGAAATGGTTTCCAGGATTAGTTGCTCCATCACCTTCCCAGGGATTGAGGTGAGAATGTCAGGCCTGCGGTTCCTGGATCTTCCTTATCACCCATGTTGAAGTCAGGAATGGTATTTGTTCTTTTCCACTGTTTGAGATCTTCTCACTATCCTCTGGTGGGACGGAGGGTTCCTCTCTTGGCTTGTATGGTATTGCCATTTTTCATCCACTACTTCCAACCAGTATGCTGGCAGAAAACCAGATCAAGTGCTGACTCTATATATTCCAGAGCAGACAAAATGTGTATTTACACTCCCATTTCAACTTTTTCTTCTCCTTCTGGGTACTAATCTGGGGTATCTGCTGCAGCTAGTCACCAGTTTTTACAAAAATCATGGAAATGGATTGTGTCTGAATGGTCTACCAACCATTTGACTTCATTTTTTTGCTTTGTAATTATTTTAAAACATATTGGCAAAAACTTTCCAATGTCAAAATGCTCCTACTGGTGCATGCCATAGGTTTGCAGTGATTTAAAAAGAGGAGAATATTTGAGTTAAAGGCAAATATACAAGTTAAAGCTTTCTGCCAGTGATAATTACTGGAATGAGTGCTTTTTGAAGTAGCCTTTCTCTGTCATTTATTTGAAATTACTTTTTTTTTGAATACTTACTCTGAATTCCTGGAATGTGTTTGATATCAAACTGCTAAGGGGGCAGCAGGGAGAGACTTCATTATACACTGAGCTGGACTTCTTGAAGACTGAATGTTCCTTTTCCACATGCTCATTTATTAGACTTTGTGACCGGGTATGTTTGGGGTTTTGAATTCATCTCATAGGATCAGCTAATGCTATGTAAGGTAAAATGGAGAATGTAGGGTTTTCTTCCACATCTTTGGTGAGGCCATGCAATGTCCATAGAAGTCAGATTCTGGTTTCCTTAGGCTTCTCACTCTGGATACAAGGGTACCTCCTAGCATGCTCCTTATACACCATGGGACTGTCAACATTACTGTATAGCTCTTTGAAGAGATACAGCTCTGAGATGAAAAACTACTCTCCTGTTTAATCTAGGAATACAAAGGCACTTTTCTAATTTGAAGTCCATTCCAGATATGTTTGAGCAATGTTCCACTCGAGTAGCTGGCCATTTGGAATAGATACGTGTGCTGTGTGCCTGGAAGAGCTATAGTCTTCCCTGTGAGGTGGGGGTGACATTGTAGAGGGGATCATGGCACATCCTGGTGTGAATTTTCCTGTTTGTGGTCCCTGCTATGTCCTGTTTAGCAAAAAAATGCTAAACAGGTTTAGAGATGGACAAATGAACCCTTTCCACCTGTCTTTATGAAACATTTTTGTTGCAAATGAGCAACATGATATTTTAAATCACCGTTTGACTGTCTGTGGTTATTTCTGGTCTCAGTAGGATGCCGTGCAGAGTTACAGCCTGTAAGGGTCACTCAGTAAGTTCTTATTTATTCCACAGCTTTTATACTTAGAGACTGTACATCTCATTAATCTCCCCTCCCCCTTTTTTAATAGCATATTAAATTTGAGGATTTCTATATCATTCTTTCTCTCAATCCATGTAAACCTTTCTAGAGGTTAGTTTATTAGAGAAAGGTTAAGGAGTCTGTTCTTCTGTTCTATAGAGATTTCTGTGAAAATTGGCATGTTTGGGGACTAAAACAAAGCTGATGAGGGTGTAAAATGCACTGCTGGAAACATGTTTCCTCAGTCACAGAATTATTCTCTTTCTTCTCAAAGACTCTTTGCTTCATTCAGCTTAACATCATGACTCCACAATTTAAATAGTGAGAATTAAGAGGATCAAGTTTCTGGTATCTGAAAGCTTGTAATACCCTGATTACTCTAACCTTCCAAGAGAAGAGGACATTGAGATATCCTCATATCAATTCTGGGTTGCCAATCACTTCACCTTCTATCCTTGAAATAATTATCCAGTGGGAATTTTAGGTTGCACACAGACAGCTTGTGTTCTGATTGAACAGAGTTAAACGAAGTTGGGATGAATTTGACACTTGTTACAGATGTTGTTCTTATGCAACTTCTGAGTGCTCTTTTAAGTGGTGGGGGTGGAATCTGATAATGACAAAAATTAATGCTAAAGGAAAATGAGACTAACAGACAGTTAACTACATCCTGCATAATAAAAATGAGGTTTTAACCTCATAAAAATGAGGTTTATTTTTAAAAATGAGGATTTGGATGTCTTTCCCTTGTTGACCCCCTTTGAGATAATTTAGAGAGGCTTGAATTTTGACACTTGATGAGAATTAGACTTGCCAGGATCTGAAGTGGGGTGCCCTGAATCCCCTTTCACGTCTGCGAGTCATCTGTAAGATAAAGTGACACTGTACAGTGGTGACACATGGTTCAGCGCCTACCACAGCAACTCCATTTACAAGGGAAGAATTCCTTGGGTAAGGATGAATCTTATCATTCCCTTTTTTGCGTCCTGTAACCACAGTGCTGAGCCTTTCTTGTTCTCTTTGGAATATGGTGGTGCGTGGATGGTAAAGATGCATTTGTATTAATAAGCATATAGGTTTGGATCACTTCCTTTTGGTTTATCAGGAACTAGCATGGTCCTCCATTTTAGGCTGGAATAGAAGAATAAATTAAACAGTTCTTTTGTCTGAGCAGATTTTATGAAAGTGAGTGGGGAATAAAAGATGAATTGCATTTTATATAGCAGGAAATTAAATTGTTCTTCCACCCTGTATCTCAAAAATCCAGAAAAAGTCAGGAAACATTCCTTGCTTTCTTAATGTATTAAGCCCATGTTTGGGCTGTCTCAGAATGTTCTAGAAATGCTTTAGGATTAGAGAATTGTGTCTGGGTGTGTCTTTTCCTGCATATAAAGCTACTTCTTCTAAGAAGTATGTAGGGCACCTGAAAATAAATTGGTTGATTTGCAACAAGAGAAAAACCACCTAGACTGATCCTGCAGTGTTCTGCTGCTTCACCTCACCAACAGGATCTTCCCTTATGATTCTTATCAGGGATGAGTTCCTGTTTTGAATCTCCACAGTCAGCAACTCTGGGCAGCAGGATTAGGTAGGGGGAAAGCAAAGGTTTTAAGCTGCCACTTTTTTCTGGGAGAGCACAGGCTGCTTCACCTTCCCACATCATGCCTAGATTGAAGATTGGTGTTACAGATGAAGGAATGGAGTGAGGGACTATACTCTTTGCCAGAGATTAATATGAAACTGATTGGTCCCCAAGCTGTGAGTAATGTTTATTAGTAAACATTTTGCCAATTGTGGCAGAAATGGCTGTTCAGGATTCTCTTGGCAACATTTGTTCTCTGCTGTCTCTCTATTGTTAAGGAATGTAGTCTGACAGCACAAGTTATTTAACGCAATTAAAAGCTAGCCCCAGTGAAAGGAGTGATGAGGGAGATTCTTTACTTATTCCTCATTAGTCCTGAGCAGGCTTGCTCATGAATCCTGTAACCTTGGCAGCAAGAGAACCTTCTTTTGCTTTGCTATCTGCAAGGAAATGAATTACACAAGCATAGAAATTCATGAACGCTGAATACTGCAATTAATTTTGTTAAAGCCTCTTTATATATTTAGTTTCGGAAGAGGAAGGAAGGAGAAGCTTATCACTAGCTATGAGTCTGAAGCCACAAATCTTGCACAGCTTTCAGTTTAAGATAAAAATGAATCTATAAGGAATCCAAAAATCCTTTGTTTATTTTATATATTGTAAGAATGAGAAATTATGAAGGCAGTAATGTAAAGTAGTGTTGGCATCAGAATCCCTTCATTGAATTCATTAACATGGAACAAACACATTAATAGCTTTTTTTATTGCTAGTCTGAAAACTTTATAATGGCATTTATTGCAATGGAACTGAAATGTGAATGGCAGAACTTTGTAAATCTCAGCTTGTATGTGGTGGCTTAAGCAGTGTCTGAAAATGTTAGTGGGGTTTTTGGGTTGGTTTTTGTTTTGTTGTTCTGGGTTTTGTTTAGAAAAGTCTGGACTTCTAACTTTGCCAGTTTTTTCCATTTAATCTTGGTTTTGCACATATTAAGGTGGTAATCATATTGCAAAGCAGCTGCATGTAAAGCTGGATGTATTGGATGTGGAAATTTTCTCTCCTTATGGCCAATACAGGTGCAAGTAAATGCTTCATCAGCACACCCATTAAGTTCCCAGTGGTAAATTTAGCTACAAGCATTCAAGAGATGCTTACTTTGCATTTTATTTAAATCTAAAAAAAAAAAAAAAAGACATAGGAGCTTGCTTTAAAGTGCATTACATTCAGCTTATTTAATATTCTTATTCTCATATATTCTTATTCATTATGTATGCATAAAAAATAAATGAAAAAGTTACAGCAATACTCACACAGCTCAAAGTGATGAGGGTAGTTGTCCTAAAACAGATACAATCTGGCTTAGCCACCAGCCAGTCATTTCATGAACTCTGTTTGAGTGAACTTAGAAATAACCCCACTGAAGTCAGAGCTTCTCCCAGACAAAGCAATCCATTTGTCTTCTCTAAGTTGCGCCAAATTTTCCTCTTTTTTCATGCTGCTGCATAGTGCTAGCACTGTAGGGAGTTGTGGTACTTTTTCATCCGTTTTCTCATTCTTTCTCATGGGCAGTGTCAATCAACTTGCAAATTACAGCATGCTCACATCTGACTGCAGTGGAGGTTTCTTTACCAAGTACTTACAGGCTTAATTTAGTGTTAACTCTTGCTGTGGCACAGCCTTAGTTTGCCTTTAGGTAAGAAGATGCGGAACTTCTGCTAGTGCATCACCCACCTTTCTGTGACAGCAGTGTTTTGCACTGCATGGGGAGTTGTGTTTTGTTAGGGAGTTGCACTAAAAACATTTAATATGTGAAATGTATTTTTTTATCACATTTGTTCAAAATGGCCAACCAGAAATCATCATTGCTGGACAAGGAAAATGATGGTATGATAAATAAAGTACAGTAAATAGAACTGTTATCGGGAACATGTCAATTGCTGAGGTGAGTAGCTCGAGAGAGGACATCTTCAGCACCTGAGCGGGGGGAAGCTCAGCGTCCAGGAGCCTCAACTCAGAGTGGCAACAGCCACTGATGGAGCCTCAAGTCCTCGACTGGACTTGCCCAGGAGCCTGCAGCTGAGCTGATGCGAGCAGGGACTCAAAGGGGGCAGCGCCAGGAGGAGCAGTACCTGCCCTGACCGGGTAAAAACCTGCCCAGGGAGCGTGGCAAACAGGGCAGGCTCGAAGCAGTTCATTCGAGCCAGTGAGCGGGGCGGTGGGCCCTCGCCTGATGACCTGGGCTCAGTCTGGGAGCTCTGCCCCGGCTGCCCCGGCAGTGGACAGCATAGGCGCTCAGACAGAATCGGTGAGATGGAGCTGCAGAGCGGAGCTCAGAGCATGGAGAGTGCCTGCCCTGGTCTCGTGAGGGCAGCGTGCACAACGGGCAGGGCTGTGCTCGGTGTGCCCCGGTGGAGGCCCTCCTGCAGCGGGGGCTGAGCTGCGGGACGGTGTCAATGGCTGAGAGGGGTCAGGGAGCTGAGAGGAAGCGGCACTGCTGCCTCAGGAACAGACTGTGCCGGGGCCTCAAGCATCCAGTGGAGCTCATGGAGGGAAGAAGGAAGCCGCTAACCCAGGAAGCCAGGAAACAGCAACAAAAAAAAAAAACGACAAAAAAAGGAGGAAGAGGAGAATTAACAGCAAGAGGCTTCCTCCTAAATTTGATGTCCCCACCCAGAACTGCTTTGCTGTCCTGCAGGGGGCTAACCAGGAAACACACACCTCACCACATGAGCAACCGGCTGATGCACTGCTAAAGAAGATCGCTACTGGTGCTGCCAGGAAAAAGCAGTGGGTTGTAGCAGTAGGGGACTCTGAAAGGAACAGAGACGTCCATCTGTCAGCCTGGCCCAGTCTCAAGGGAGCTGTGTTGCTTACCAGGGGCTCTGATCAGGGATGTTGCAGAGAGGCTGCCTGCTCTAGCAAGTCCCACTGTCTGTTACCCACTTCCAGTGATCCATGTGGGTGCTACTGATATAGATGGCAGTAGCCCAGAGAACATAAAGGACTACAGAGCCCTGGGAGAGGTGGTCAGGGGCTCTGGAGCTCAGATTGTCTTTTCCTCAATTCTCCAGGATACA
>JANRGW010006673.1:0-37464 GCA_024733675.1 Psilopsiagon aymara | reverse complement strand
TCCATTTTCCCCTTCTTGAAAATGGGGGTTATATTTCCCTTTTTCCAGTCATTGGGAGCTTCACCTGACTGCCATGAGTTTTCAAATATGATGGACATCTTAAAATATATATAGTTTTTATAGAATAAATGGCTTGAGTGGCAAACAAGAGTCTTAAAAAGTAGTTTCCTAATTTTTCTGGATTTTTCATATTTTAAATCCCTAACGTAGCCAGCAGTAAAGTTTTTTAAGTACATTTTCCACACTTAGACTAAAATCCAACCATATAACCTTAGAAACTCTTAGGCAGCTTTTGTGTATTGAGAGAAAACAGAGAATGAAGTTGATCCTGGTCTATAATTGACTACAGTGGGAGAAAATATTTAAATCCAGTAGGATTCACAATCCAGAGGCAAATTGTGCCTAGTGATTCAAAGGTGAGTCTGCAGAAACTAGAAACTGGTAGATGTTTGTAAAATCACAAGAATCAGCCTGTTCGAGCAGTGTACCAAAGGGTGCAGGAGGAAAGCAGGAGGCTTTCAAAGAATCCCTGCTTCAAACCATCTTTGATGCTTTCAAACCATCCCTGCATCTGTCACACAAGGGCACGGGCCACCACAGCGCAGCTCTGGAACTCTCAAGGCGCTGGCAACTTGCACCTACTGCACTGTGCAGGTCTTGAGGGGCAGCCGGATGCTGGGATGCCCCATGCAGTGATCCAGCATTGACCTTTGGATGCCATATGAGCCCAGGCTGTGTCTCTGTTCCCAGCCTAAATCTGAGTGGGAACCACGAAGGTGAACATGATGAGCAGGAAACAAGAAAACACGTGGAATTAATCAGTTCCAGTGAACTGGGACTTTCTCATTAATATGTGTTCAGTCAGCCCCATGGAGCGGAGAATGGCTGCCATCCCTAAAATTATACCCTGGTTCTCACAAAGCCTGTTTATTCAGCAAAACAAGACTGGATGATGGGTCTTTCCAGCTTCCACATGAATTCCTGGTGCTTGTTTACATTTGTGGCAAGTCTGGATGGTTTCTTGATTTCATTAGAAAGCAAATAACAGCTCTAAAATTTTAAGTGGCCTATGCTCAAAAATGCTTTGCAAAGGCTTAGTTATCAGTAAGATTCTGTTTTGAAAATAACAAGTTCAGTTACACTTTTTCAGCAGTTGTATCATTTAAATAAACTTTTAGGATACTTTCTGCATTCAGAGTTATATGTTAAGGTCAGAGATTTGCTGTTTTGTCCCTTACTTCAGTGAAAAGATAACAAAATCGCATATTATTAATCCATGCACATTTTACTTCAAAATCAGTAAGAAAACCACTACAAATTGTTTTTTTTTTTTTTTTTTTTTTTTTTTTTAATGTGTGTGTAGAAAACAGCTGGATTAATTGTGCTTACATGCTCACTTGAGTTGATGGGGTTGAACTGGTTATTCTGACATAGAAGTACAGGAGTTTGGAATTTTTCCACAGGAAAAGACCAGAACATTTTTCCAGCAAGCTCAACAGGAGTATATTGTGTTTTAAATAAGCGATGCACAAACTGCAAAGGAACAAAACACAACTCTGAGGGACTTGCATGATACCAAGAGGTTTGTGTCAGACAGATTTGCTTGTTGTTTTTTGGACTTTTCTTGTTTATTCCAATCTTCTTTGTTTACTCTTAAGTTTATGTTAACTTATGAGTTTACATCATAAGTTAATGTGAAAGTATTTGGTGATATATGTCTATCCCAAACAGCAGCATATACCCAAAACCTCACAGCCAAGGTGCCTCACGAATCATGTGGTGTCATGTAATCATATCATCCTGAAACCTGTGTAGCAGGGCATGGCTGAGGGGGGTTAAAGATGCCTTGAATGCTGGAGCTGCAGGTGCTGGAACTGCAGGACAGGGAGGGATGCATTTAGCCCCATGTTCCCATCCCGGAAGCAACCTCTTTACTGAGGATGGCCAGATGTGGAAGTCCTGAGATTAAGTCACCTGAGACGGCATCTCTGTGGGCACATCTGACTTAGGTTTACAACAGTATGTTGGGGCCCTCCTCCATGGAACTGCAGCATGAAGACCAGCATGGGGTTCCTGACACTTCATGTTGAGGAATAGCTCCCTTTCTGGGGCAGTCTGCCCTGGGGCTTGGGAGCTGCAGGAGTCCAGTCTGAGCCCCTAAGGCTGCCTGGGCTTCAGCCTGCCCCAACACTCTGGGTGCCTTTTATCAGACTGATAGCTGTGACCTCCACTGCCAGAGTAAGGGCAATGTGCACTGTAGATTCACAGCATTCATGGGCAGCGGAGCACCTAATGTTTTGTCTACCCTCTGCCCTGCTCTGCAGTACCCTGCTTTATGTCAGTCACCACCTCTCGTGCTTTCAGCCTATATCACTATGTTGCCTTTATTCTGTCTCTCTGCTTTCATTGCTTCTGAACACTTTCCCCATTTTTGTTTTAGCCAATGCTGACAATTATCAGTCTCACATGAGTACATTTATGTCTCAATCATATTAGTGTCATCAGAATGTCATTAGCATTGTGCTGAGCACTTCATAAATCATGACCTCAGCCATTTCCTCACTGACACTGGTGGAAATTTTGTTATTTTGGGGTATTTGTCAAGGATACAGAAGTTTAAAACCTTTGCAAAACATGCTTGTAGCACAGGCTGTGATTTTACACAGAGCTGCAATAAAGCAAATTTCTAAGATTTTTCTGTTGTGAGTTCAGTTGGTAAAATCTCTTCTGTGAGATTTTAAAAAAAACCTTGAGAAATGCTTTGTAAGTCCGGATGGGCACCTTCAGTGCTGGTGGCTGCCTCAGAGCCTGTTGAGTTCAGCAGAAGTGGCAGTGGTGCCTCCCAGTGATAAGCTGTGCAGTCCCATTGAAATGGTGTTTGTGTTCAAATGTCCGTGCTCATCAGTTGCTGGGCAGCTTGCTCAGAAAAAATAAAACCTAGGAGCTGGGGTGTGAAACATGAGCATCTGAGGTGTTGTTTCTGGTAGGACACACTGCTTCAGTTGTGAATAAGAGCGAGGTTTTTATCTGGAGAGGCAATCTGTTCCTCTAGCTACGGATCCTTACTCTTTCATGGTGAGCTCTCTTGGCTTCTCTTTAAGATAAGCAGCAATATAGCTCCTTTTTATTTTGACCAGAATTCAAACATCAGCTCCTGGCAACTATAAGGAAAGTAAAAACATAAGCATATTCATAACCACAAAATATGCATGATGAAAAAGTCATATACAGTTTTCTCTGCAAGGCATTTAGCCCTGCTGTCCTGCTTTAACTGCTACGCTGCACTTACATATACAGCTAAGAGCAAGCCCTCTTGTCATACATTTGTGCACAAACATCCCACACTGCCTCTTGTAACAACAGCCACATTATGCTTCCCTGCACAAAACCAGCTGTCAGTTTAGATTTCCTTAATCCTGCCAGATTCCAACTCAGCCAGCTAACAACCATTATCTATGGGAAACCCTTCTACAAAATAAAGCAATGTCCTTACTGAAATGACATGTCATAAAAATTAGTTTGGTCACCAATCCAATGAAATATATTGTTTAAGTTTGAAAATTACTGACTTGTGGTATCATATTCTCTGGTTCTACAGGTCTCAGAAATGATGAGCGCAACTGCACAGAAACAGCCTGCAGGACCAGATCCCTGCTTGCCCTGATCACATAACACACTTAAACAGTGCAATTGTGTTTTGCAAGTTGTTGCTATGTAGACAGTGCACACGTATGGGAAATGGCATGATACTCTTGGGCATAACCTTTCCGAACTTCATCAGTGCAAACAAGAAATGTGAACCATGAGGATTTTGACCTGACCAGAGTTAAGATGGTTCATTTGAAAGCAGCTTGCTACCACAAGTAGAGAGTTAAAGGTGTCAATGCCTTCTCAAAAGGACATGGCAATATTTCTCATGGGCTTCGCTGGGGAAGGTTAAGGAGAAGCCAAAAGAAAGGTGCATGTTGCAGAGCTTATTTCTGCCTGTGGTAAACATGAGGCAGAGAGAAACCAGGCCATGTTTCCTGACCCTGGACACAGAACACCATATGGATTGGATCAATGAATGAGCATGAGTGTCTTCAGCACAGTGGTCTTCAGCTGTCTTAGCCCACAGTGATTCCTGAAAATAATTTATGTTTCCCCATGTACCTGACTCACTTTGCAGGAGAGAAGAGTAAAGAAGGATGTGAGCTCAGCCCACAAGGACTGTATCTTGCTATCTGAGAAAGGGAAATCCTCCCAAAGACAAGTCAGACAATTCAAATGTGTTCCACTGCCAGGCCTATTAGCACTTTGACAAGAACTGCAGCTTCTCAAGGTACCAACTGGGGAACACTTTTTTCAGGTTTTCCTGATTTGTCATTGCTTTTGAGCATTTGCAGTATAAATGGATTCCAGAGTTGCCAATCACAGTCAGTTTAAAGCCAGGAGTCAGTTTTCAATGCATCAGTAGAGTGCCTTAAAAAGAAAAATCAATATGGGACTTTTTTAGTTACACTGTAGATACCATTAAAAGCAACTATGGGAATGTTTTCTGCTTTTTTTCCGCTGCTGAAAGAGGGAGAAAATTATTTTTTCTTTGTAATGAAAGTTGTGACCTTTATCTATTTACAAGATTTGCCAAAGGGGACTTTCAGGATAAAAATCACGATGTATAATGGGACTCGCAATAAAATCCCAAAAGGTGCTGATCCATACATAATCTGATAATCCTTTTACATCCTGGTCAAAGACAGTGAAGTTTTTAGTGTGTTCAAATGAGAATCTCTTCATGACTTTTCAAGGTACGCCACTTGATAATACATTTTTAAAACAAGGGACCAGATTTATGTTAGTGTTCAAAGATAGAATTGTGTGGTTATAGCCCACTGCTGTGCTATAACCACACCAATAAAAACATATACTTCCTTGTTTGGGAGGAATATAATGTCTTTTTGAAGATAACTTTTATGTGGAAAAGGAGAGAGGTTAGTATCTTTTACAGTAAATGCACTAAATATAATTTTATGAGCTTTCCTTTAAGATTTTGCTTTTCTAAATTAAAATGGTGTTCTTTGCTAATAGTTACTTCCAACCTAATTATTTTTGTTCTGTTGAGTTCAAACTGCTATTTAGAGAGGAAAAAAACCCCTGCTGTGGCCTGTTCCCTGTGGGTTGATGGAGGCCTCCAGGCAATCAGACTAATCAGAGCTCAGTCTCAGGGTCAGCCTGATCTCTGCAACAATCTCTGCAGAGGCTGCAGCTGAGCTCTTCACATCATGTTCGAAACTTGTGCACATCTTATGTTATGGGTGACAGGCAAAAGCAAGCAAGAATGCACAGCATGCAAGAAAGGTGTTTTAACAGGACAACACTGTGTGCCTGTTTTCAAAACTCAATATTAAATTGCATGTAGCAACTTATTTTTGGGAACAGAAAAAAAACCAAACTTGTCCCAGTGGGATTTTATGGTAGTGCCTGTGCTTACACTTCTGCTGCTGCTGAAGAGAGGCAGCAGTACACCCTTTCAGGACCCCTTTGTCTGTCCAGTTGATTTAGACATAAGTGCTCAGAGGCAGGCACTCTCTCCTCCTCAGTGGCAGAGCAGTGCCCTGCACAATGAAACCCTAATATCTGCTGAAACCCAGTGATGCTGCGGCAGCAACAGGAAGAATGAGGCAGGAAGTGCAGCATTTACAGGCAGCAGGAGAACACGATTCAGCAGGATCACATCACATGAAACCTTTCTGACTGGCTAACTATTGGGTGATAGGTGAGCAGCATACAACAGTGATTATTTTCAAAGTAGAGGTGGTTTTGGGAGTCCTCCTGCTAATGTATGTTGGTAGGGCTGCTATCAGGCATCATAACTGAGCCAGAGCTCCTTGCATCCACTCTGGTGGATGAAAGATTTCAAATTCCTACACATGGCTCATAAAACCTCAGTGTGTGCATGTAATATGGCAAAAAGTCTGTGCAGGTTGTTAAAGTTTCAAAGTCAAACACTCACATGCCAAAAAACAGCACAGAACTGTTATTTAGCCCCCTTGACATGTGGTATGATGGTGTCTGAGCACTACTGTTTTGTGGTGTAGACCCTCCCTCGTTTAGTGCAGATGATGAATAGTGGTTGAGTAGTCCTAATTACAGCATGCTGCCACTGAAATATTTTTGAAAGACTGAATTTACTGCCATTCTCTGCAAGGCTCAAGCCTACAACTGTCCAGAAATTAAGGTTCTCCCTGTCAGGAGGTATAAGGAAAAAGCACAGTATTGGAAGTGCAGATGATTTTGGAGAACTTTTCTATTAAGAAGTCAGGTATGAACGGAGAAGTAGTACTGGATGCCAAAGAAGGAGAGGAGCTCTGATGGCACCTTTCATGGCTGGAGATATCCATCAGGCAAGGAAACCTGTTGGGAGATTGAGGCCAAAGGGCCAGGTCTTACCATCTCAGAAGATGCACCAGCACTCCTGAAAGCTTCAATTAGCAGGTCAAGAAGTGCAGGACGGAAGAAATAGCCTCATGGTGAGGGTGATTTAAATATTGCCCTGGAGAACTGCATTCTGTCCCTGCTCATGCCACAGCATTTTAATTGCTAGGAAAATCAATTGAAACAGTGGAAACTCTGCAGGTTCCTCTTTCTCTGGTGTCTGTTTCTTGAGACATCTGGGTTTGATTTGAAGGAGGCCATAGTAGGTGTTGAGCATCAGGGAATGAGTAAGTCTATCATCAGAGAAGCAGTTGGACACTGTGCTGGGAACATCTCTGTATCGCAGGGTCACACACCATCAGCAATGTGGCATAAACCAGCCATTCATTCAGCAAACATGGTCATTTCTGTGCCCTGAATGGGCACAGAGACCCAGTGGGGTGGGGCACTTCAGCGCTCGTAATGTGTCTGGCACAGAGACCAATTACTGGATGACTCTGCCTCCTGAGCACTTTGCTTTGTCATTTGATTAATAACCTTGTACTGATAAAATACATGCTCATTTTCCCAAGACAGTATGAGAATTATCACTATTTTATGAATGTAAATGTAAAGAAGCCCCATGTCTCCTGCAGTGTACACTGGAGTGCAAAGAGTGCAGGTTCGTTCCTCGCTCTTTCTCTCATTTCCATGGCCAGATTACTCTTCTACAACCTCTCTGCACATCTGCTTTCTCATATGGGCCATGGACCCAAATATCCAGCCTGCATTGTAAAGATGTTGAAAGTACTTTCTTTGAAGTTGCAGGAACAATTTTAATAATGCGCATTAAAATACCTGTCAATTCCTGCACATGTCCTAGTGCACTTAACCAGATTGGACTTCCATGGCAGGATCAGTTGCAACAAGCTGAAAGACCTGGAAGTAGATCCATGGGGATGCAATATTAGAAAAGCCTTTGAAGTTCAAGAATGGCCTACTCTATGCAAGAAACATTGTTTTCAGTGCAAAAACCGCGGAGTCAGTACTGTGCACAGTGTAGCTGAAGGGTGCCTATAGCCAATCCAGCTCAGAACAAGTAGAACTAGAAAATTTGAACAAAGATATTTTGGCTCTTTTTTTTTGTTTTTTTTTTTTTTTTTTTTTTTTTTTTTTTTTTTTTTTTTTTTTTTTTTTTTTTCCCCATGTAAGAATCTTGCTTTGAGAAGTTTGTGAAAATCCTAGAAAGGCAGAAACATCATAAACAGTAATGAAGAGATATAATTTCATGGAATTAGAACAAAGCAGTGTGGATAACAACAATATCAGGCAAATAGCTGCTTATTTTCTTGAGTTTACACACCTTCAAGGCCCAGAATGGGCTGGTCAGGAGCCAAAACACATAGCAATACCTGGTAAGCTAGGAGCAAATCTAGCCAGTGGTATGGGACAGATCTGCTTTGCTTCTGCTGACTGAACAGAAAGATCTATTTCGTGTGGAGGTCTAATAATGACTATTGGTTTGCTTTTTCCTCTACAGATAAGGCAGAGGTGTGTCCTTAGTTTCCTTTGGCATCAACTTGTCAGTCTTAGATGAGTCCCAACTGTACCCTGGTCTCCCACTGGTGGAACTTGCACTTGCTAGGGTCAGTGCTGTCTGCAAACATGCAGCTTCTTGCTTGAGGAAGCATAGGGAATATAGCAATATCCAAATCCTGCAAGCAGAAAAGAAGCTGAGCACTATTTTAAGCAATCATTTCCTGCACAGGCTTCCGATATTTCTTCCCTTTGTGTTTGCATTTCTCTTAAAGTATTGCATGTGGCCACAGAGGCAATTTTCCCTACTTCATTTGCAATACATAGCTATTATTTTGCAACACAAACCAGCTGGGGAGTTAGATGAGTAAGAAAAAACTTAAAAGCTTTACTCCTGAGAACAACCAGGCCTAGCTCTCTTTCCATTTGTAAGTCTCAACAGGAAATTTCGTGTTCAATAATTCCCATCACAAAGTTTTCACATGAATTAATTTTATTTTAATTTTTACCTTTACAGCTTGGAAAAAAGGTCAAGTGTTTTTTCAGAGCTCACTGGTGTGAAAGGAGAATAGCAACTGCAGACAAAGTTCTTTGCTTCTTGATTTGCAATATAATATCAAGACAGATGACATATAAAAACATTCTATACTGAAGAAAATTATGGAGATGGGGTGGGAAGGGAAATGGATGTCCTCTCAATGTGGTCTTTTCCGCAGAAAGCTCAGTTTCATAGATGTATAGTGTCTTTGCTCTACAAACACTTGCATCTGAATTTCTCAGATTCTTGTTTTGGGTTGGACTCATGTTAAAGGGTGATCGGACTGAGCTAGTTTTAAAATTCTGTAGATTTGCCTTTAAAAGCAATTCAGATAAATAAAAAAGACTGTTTCTCACTGTGGCAAAAGTTGTGCCCTGAAAGTTTTTTTCCTTGACTTGAGAAACTGGCCACAAGAACACTTCCGAACCCTTTGGATTCTATAGTTGCATGTATTTATTTTATCCAACTTCTTTGTGGGTTGCTAGAGGAGTTGTGTTCTCTTTCAAGGAAAAAGTGCCATGGTACAAGAATTCCTTAAGCTCACAGGGAGCAGACACTGGATTGCATTGTAGATGCCCTGGGTTCTCTGCTTGGTTGCACTATGGCTCAATGACCTGTTGCAAAGAATACATGGCTACATGTATGCAAAGGCTACAGCCTTTCCTTTTTGTCTCCTTTTCACATCTTCTATTTGTCTTTAGATTATATTGGTCCTGTCCTGTCCATGTACCACAAGATACATGGTCCAGCCCTGCTTATGGTTTTGGATAGCAACAAACCACAAAGATCAACCTGCTGCAGTGGCTACTTGGAGACTACACATTCTGTTCAAAGAGGAACTGACGCATTTCTATTCAACAGGAGATTCCAGCTCCAACAAATTTTCCTGTGAATTCTCCCTTGTGTTTCACTCCCATGAGCTGGGAGCCTCCCCAGAGAAAGCACTTTCCTTTCTCCCTGATGCTTGCTTCTCTTTCAGGATTTCATTTGCAGCACTTGTATATGACATGGCACACATTCCACTCCCTTCAGCTGATGTGATACAATTTGAGGAGTTGATGTGTTCATCCAGCAAGGCTCAGTGCAAGATATTTTCAGTCCTCCTAACTCAGCTTTTGGTGCAGGTGTACAGTGACTGCACAGGGCTCAAGGGGTTGGCAAGCTAAAAGAGGTCCTGCACACAGGCATGATCCCAGCCACTACTGGTACACAGACCTTGCTCAACCTCTGGTCACTGCTGCAGGAATGGCACCCACTCTTCCTCTGGCACAAGCTTTCAGTTCAGTTAATTTTCTGCATACTCTCTCCCCTTGGTAATCAGCAGAAAGGTCATTTTTTGTTCACTAGCCCATGGATTCACACATAGCTTGAGCACAGTTAACAGACACTGGCAAGCAGGGTTTTGCTGGGAGAGGTTCAGAGGGGCATTGCTAATGGCTGGTGCTACCTGTGGTGATGGGGGCCAGGCAGCAGAAGGGCCAAGCTGTTGCATCCCTCCTCTCTTCTGTAGGACTGTATAGCTGCAACCGGTCCTGCAAGCTGTGTTGTTACCTGAAGTTTATGTACTTAACTATTTCCTCAGCTTTGACCCTCCCAGGCAGGCTGTGAGATGCTTCAGCCAGGCCTGAGGACAGTCCAGACACCTTCCCCAATCTGCATTGTTGGGGCAAAAAAGCCAATTCCCCAGCCACTAGCTGGCCTTGCCTACTGTTCAGCCCCAGGCTCATTTTATTGCTCGCTCATGGAAGCAAGCTCCAGAAAGTCCTAAAAAGAATGTGAAAACCATGAGATTATACGAAATTAAAAACTTGGGGGGTTTTAATTAGCTTTGGGTTTTAGGTTTTGCCTTGAAACTACAAGGACTAAATATTTATTTTATCTTAAATATAAGCCGCAGTTCCCACATAATCATACACAGACACAGGCCAGACACAAGAAAGCAGATGTGGGAAACAGCCAGAAAGGCAGGGCAGTGTAATTAATGCCAGTCAACAGGATAACAAGGTTGTTAGACCTCCCTTTCCTGTAACAGTTTTCATGATGATGAGACTGTAATCTTATAAGAGTAAGACCTGTTTGTCTAAATAGTGGGTGAAATAATGGTTACTGTTGCATCCTGTCTCAGCCAGATACAAGGCAGTGCTGGTTGGAAAAGCCATGCTGCTGTATTACCATGCCCCCATGCACAGAAACACAAACTCGTGCATGTGCATATTTCTGTGCAACCTACTGGTTAAAAAATATATTAAAAATTATATATATATATCTATATAGCTGTTTACATAAAAGTTCAAATGCCATAATCTATATAAGCTACATGAACTATCAGGTATTAAAAAGTGTTGGTAAATGTTACAACCTCATCCAACAAACTTCGCAGGCAAACCTTTGGGGATAGTACCTGGGCCAATGTCTTTTGGCACCTTCACCCGCAGTCTGAAGGAGCAGATGCGCCTACAATTGGTGAAATCTGCAGGTGCCACAAACATGAGTGTTGCAGTAACTAATGAGAAGAACAGATCATTCCTTCAGATTAAACACATTCACTGGTTAGGTGGGTCCATCTGGGCAATAAGTGCTTTTATATGACAAAAGGCAGAATTTCTCTAGGAAAAATGAAGAATGTAGAAGGAAAGGCACAGCAGTGGAATAGACTCAGGGAAGTAGTAGGTAACCCGCTAAGCATCAGCTCCCAGGGCAATGTTATTGCTAAGTATGAAACTATGACTCCGGGAACTTTAAACTAAATATTGACCATTACAAGATTCATGATAAAGTCATGAGAGTTGGCAAAGTTATCAGCCCCCACTCCCTCTGGGTGCCTCTGGTCTCAGGGACTTCAGTGCGTGTGAGGGAATGTGTCTATGATTTCTGCAGAACGGCTGGTGTGCCCTGTGTATTTCACAGGGACTTGTGTCTCCTTCCTCGGGCATGCTTGCCTCTGAGGGACAGTGCACAAGGACAAGCCTTGCTATAACACACTGAGCACCTCTGCTTTTTGACCTGCTTGCTAATGCAAATGCCTTCTGAGTTCTGGCATATGTGTTGTCTTGCATGACTGTGACAATAGAGAACACAGTAAGACTCATATTGCCATCCTAATCTTTGCTGTGCCCATCCAGTGGGATTGCTGTCCTCTCAAGGCCCGAAGGCAATGGTGAAGAGCCTGTGCACATGTCCAGGTCATGTGCACTTACACTGGGGCCATGAAAGAGTGCAAATGGGTTTGATTAGGATACACCATTGCTATAGCAACCCAGAGATAACTTCCAGGCTTGTTACAAGACCGTGCAAGTCAGAACAGCGTTTGTAATGTCTGAGCAGTCTGGGGAAGGGATATGGATAAAACACACTGTGGAGTGATGAGTTTGAACATAACCAAATCCCCAGTGCACAACTGTGACTTGCACTCAGGTTCCTTCCAATCCACCACTCTCTCATGTAAAAATGTCGATGCCTCAACACTTTGTCCAATGCTTCATCAAATGGAAGTGTTTCATGTCTTGCTCATCTCCCTGCGGTGTCAGACTACAGGTTTTATGAGCTTCCTCTTCCATTTCTTGCAGATAGATTTATGCTGCCTTCATTTTATGAGATTTTGGGATGCTTTTGAGTCTTTTCCAAACTTTGACAGAGAAAAATTACCAATAATGTTTCCTCTTCAAGGCAAAATAGCAACAATATTACATAAGTCATTAAACTTGGTTATGTTGCTTCATTTTTCCTATTACTCTCAGGGCTTATATAGTGTGCAACTTCTCTTTGAAGGCCCCATGAATATGCCTATAGTGAGAAAAACTGTGCAGCTATGTACAGAAAAGACAAGCTGTAGTGGAGCTTTACTTTTGCCAGCCACGGACACATATCTGATACTTACTTTGGTGGCAAAGGACAGCTAGCCAAAATGATGGTTTCTGGGAAAGTGGACACAAGGCAACTGCTTGAAGAAAGTGAAAGTGCCAGGATGAAGACAAATGAGAAAGAGCAAAAGGGAGGAAGAGGAGAAATATGGAAACAGACACATATAAATGTGGAAAACATAGACACCACATTAAGGGACAGTAAAAATAGCACGAGGGCTCAGACGTAGGGTTCACATCCCCATATTTTAGCCATTTTCATGTTGGCTGCTTTCAATTACCTGTTTTCAGAAGTCTTTATCTGCTACAGAGGAGGCTCAGGCAGTCATCACAGATCAAACTCCCAAATGGCTTGTTTCATCTTGTGTGGAGGGGACTGGCACACAGGAGCAAATTTCAAAGCTGCTCAGCCCATTGCTAAGCCTCTTCCATATGAAAGACCTTTGCTTTATGGGCCTCTGATAACTTGACATCATTCCCAGTCAGGCTGCCTTATCATGATGTGCAATTATTACTGGCCTCTGAAAATGCTCAGTTCTCAGGTACAGCATTGCAAGGTGCTATGAACCCATATGCAATTGCCATAGCTCAGTCTCCATCTGGTAGGGAACATAAACACATCAGAGAAAGAAGTGCTTCTGTCTTTCTTCACTGAGAGACTTCAGGAACATTTTTGCACCTGGAATAGTTTCACCATTATGCATTATTTATTTATAGTCATTATATGCAAACTACATCTATATATATTTATATGCAATACACTATATGATATATACATATATAGAGTATATATAAATTGTGTATATGGATTTTTATATATTATGTATGAGAAAGCTCGAGCTTTTAAGTCCACTGTGAATTCTGCTTACCCTTCTGTTAGTAGGAGACATGAATTATTGATGAAAATGGAAAGTAAAAATAGGTGAAAGTTATCAACATGTTAAAATATTGATCTTCACAGCTCTTGGGCACCCATGAGATAACAGGTCCTGTGCAGCTGCAAAAACATTTCTGAGGAGCCGTGGGCAATGTTCACAGCAGGGAAGGTTTGCTTAACAGAATATAAAATGAAGATGAGTGTGGACAGAAATTTGTGTAAAGTCTGATGAAAAAAAAAATGTGAGTTTCAGTTTTGTACAAGTAAAGAGCTACCAGTATAGATAAGATGCCATCTCTGTACTGTCAGTTCTGGCCAGAGCAGGAGCCTCTGAAGATGATCTGTTGTCACACGTGGCATATTGCTCTATCTCAAGGGCAGAACAATTCAAGAGACAAGAACATCCTGAGCCTGAAATGCAAGAGAGCATCTTACAGTGTGAAGTATGCAGCCAGGAAGAGATTGTTTGATAGCATTGTCACAAGAAATAACCCAGAAACAAAACGTATTTGCAAAAAGCCTATGGTATTTCCATTCATAACGAGAATTAATCACAGATACAGTTTGCTGACAAGTCAAAACTAAACCAGGACCAGTTGAAGTCCAAGCCAAACAAGTCCAAAGAAACACAGTTGTCAGTACTGTTGGAGATTGACCAGTTTCTCAAACATGAAGGGGATCCCCAGGGAGGACTGACCACAGGGCAGCCATACTGGCTGCCAATTTGCAGAGACATAGTAAACCTCTTTCCACCCCCTCAGACTGCTTTGCCTTCCTCAATGAGCTTTCACATTCTGCACTGAAGGGACACTAAGTGTGTCAGAGGCAGTCTCTGCCAGGTACTGAAGCCTTATGCCCAAAATTTATCGCTGACAGCACCCAGTAAAAAAATGCACAGAATAACGTAGGAGTGCACAGAATAACGTAGATGTACACAGAATAAAGGGATGCCCACTCATGGGGGTGTTTGAAAAGCTGTCTGTGGTGGAAGAGGAAGACACTACAGAAGTTACCCAAGTCTAACTTTGTACTCAAAGTTATTAGGTGAGTGGAAAATTTTTGCAGATGTCATTGCAGTTAAGGGGAGAAAAGAAGGCAGCATTTCCTGCAGTCCCTGGTGCAAGGGGAACTCATCTTGTTCCTCCTGCCCCAACTCAGGGGCAGCCCAAGTCCTGCGTAGAGTGGAGAGGGAGTGATGTTAGGCACGTTTCGTTACAGCTGTAGTCAGCTCAGTTTCACAATATATGCTATGCTATGTGCTGCACATCAATAAGTCATGTTCAGGTGAAATTGTTTGTGTGCGTATGTGCATGAGTTCAGCACCAAAACTTAGAGGAGTTTTTTCTGAGGTCTGCATCAGGACTCTGCCAAGCTATGACTGCATTTCTGGCCTGTTCTACACAGCTGAAGATTGCCTGGTAGCATTTGCTATTAGTCATAAAGAAAATAATTATCAGAATTAGAAAAATAAATAAATCTGCTATTTAGAGCGTGGTCACATGAAAAGTATTTCATCAGACAGAAATAACCTGGATAAACTGGAATATAATATTCCGTTTATTACAGTGAGACTGCATATGAATTCAGAGGTTGTGCCAACTTATTCTAAGAGATCGTGGAGGTTGCTCAGGCAGATAATTGTCCTCTCAAGCCAGAATAAAGTTAGAACTTCGACAGTCCAACTATTTTAGATTATAAGTCTTCCAGGATAAATCTTCCAAACCTAAGCAAAGGCTGAGAAATCACATAACAAACAATGATCTATTAATGTCCATTATGAATTTTCTTCGAAGAAAGATCTTATAAGATGCTGCTAATAGTAATGGGCAAAATTAAATGAACATTAATGGGCAGATGCAACTACCATAATGCTTTATTCTGTTCAGTCACTTTTCGCAATAAAATAACAGCAAAACATGGCACAGATGGTCCAACGTCATCAGATGCACTTAATCCCAGGCAAAAATCCAGGAGGTCATTTAGGAAACAACAGACAAGTTCTGTTCACTTTATTGACCTTTGAAGAAATACAAATATCTACTTGAGTGGGGTACTTTGAATTTTGTAAGAATAGATAAATTGATTTAAAGGAAAAGAACTTTAAACTGGAGAAGATTCAGTACTATATTTGAATTGACATTAGAAACCAGGCCTTAGCTTTGGAGAACAAATTATCCTACCTGTCCATTAAAATACATCTGTAAGCAAGGACAGGTAAATAAGAGATTCAGGAAGGATTTTTTCCTTGTTTTTTCACCATGAGTTCAGTAGAATAGGAAAAATGAATACGATCTCAGTATGAATATGATATAGCTCTACCAGCAAGACAGTACCAACAATGGCGCCATCAATACATTCAAAATCAGGTAATAGGAAGGAAAGAAGGGGTCTCCTGTGAGGATTCCAGTCAAACTCCAGAAAGTGCTATCCCACTTTGAAAAATAATCCTCACTTACTCCTGATACCCATTGTTTACTGAAGTGATGGGCCCAGGGCAGGCAGTGCTATGGGGATGTCCAAGCCTAAAGAGGACTGGTGAGGATGCAGAAATGACGTACAGCGCCGTGGTCAGCAGAGACAGCCACTGCCAATTTCTTGAGTAAAGCAGACAGAAAACTCATCTTGTTCCCCTTGCCTCTCCCTAGTCTCTTCCTATTTTTAAACTGAGTATTGTTGCTGACTACAAGAGAATGTAGTAATAACTTGAAATGACAAAATTCCTCATTCAATGGGTATGCGCAAGCTTTAGGAAGCTGCTTACGTACCTAATTCTAACATGGTTGGAGGTAGGTGCCTGAGTACCTCTTATCAGAACCCTGAGTTTTATCTTGCTGTTTTCTCAGTCTAAGTCTTTCTTCCCTGGCAACCCCAGTCATTCCCCAGATGTATCCCAAGAGAGGGACTTGCACAGGAGGGTAAGATCTTTTTGCTCGTCAAGATGCAATGGACACAACAGATACCACTGCTGCTGGGCCACATCACTGCTCTGCCAGAGTCACTGTCTACTGCCTGCAAGAGAGATCTGCCCAGAGGGGATGCTGTGCCTGGATGTGTGTGTGTCTCCCACGTATCCTCCAGTGAGCACCTCCCAGCTGATGTTTGGGAGAAAAAGAGTGACAAAGGATTTGCAGCAATGCTTGGCACTTGTTGACTGTGAGGTCATCACCTGTGTGCTCATGACATGGGATTTAGAGCACCCTTTCCTCAAATTTAATGAGTTATCCTCACTTTGGTGATTGCTATCGTGAGGTCTAGCCAGCTATTTGCTCTTTGTGTAGAGTCTGTTTTAGTGATCTCCTAGGCCCTGTGATATAACACCCTATCATGTGAAATGAAAGCGCAATAACGCAGCTGTAGCTGTGAATCAGGGAAATTAGTAAGAGACCAGCTCCCTTTTACATTATGTTTCTCTTGAAAGCCATCTTGCATTGAGCAAGCTTTTGCTTGGAAGACCATATTAAATTGCCGCTGCTTGAGGTAGAAAGTGACAAGTGAGCTTGTTAGTCAGCCATTCCCATGCATGCAAACGTTGGACAGCCCTATTTGTGCCCCCACTTGCAGGAGGGAAGGCTGATGCCCTTCCCGCTGGTCAGTCTTGTTTGTGCAGCACAGTCTCTGGGTGGTATTCCCTCTGCTAATTCCAGCTGAAGTCACCTCCTGAGCTGACAAAGCTGGCCAGTGGACTGCCCTGCCCAGACTGCTGTCATTGCTCATTCCTCTTGCCAGAAAATTACTTTTTTTTTTTTTTTTTATTTTCAGATTTGGCCAGCCAATAAGTAAAAACTTTGTCTCCCAAGCAGAAGTGAGGTCATGCAGATACTGAGCAGAGCTGGGAGTCTGAATGAGCCAGTTATGTCAGCCAGTTAATAACTTCTCTGTTGTCATTTATTTGTCATTCATCCAGAAGAATCCAAAAGTGCTTTACATTCTTTGGAACCAACTCCTCTTGCTAAGGGGGGGTGCTTCACACATAGCTGAAAGCCCATCACCCCTAGGAGTGGTGCAATGCTCTGTTGGGGACAGGAGGTTAAGACCATGCATGGTAACTGAAGCAGACAAGGAGTTTGGTGCCATGCCCAGGGGCAACCCAAGTAGCCATTTGAAAATTGTCCTGCAGCCCCCGGCTAACACTTACCACCAGTACACACTGCAGAAACAGACCATTGTGTCAGGGCCACCAGCCCATGGGACAGACCCCTCTAGTGCTGCAAAGAGACCCTGACCTGGACTGCCCAGACTTCTCAGTAACCTGACCATCCCTGGCAGTGTTCAAGGCCAGACTCAGCAGCTGCTTGGAGCAGCCTGCTCTAGCTGAAGGGGTCCCTGTCCATGGCAGGGGGTTGGAACTGGATGAGCTTTAGGGATCTGTAGTCAATAAAAAGCGAAAGTGGCCATAAAAAAATACTTTGCTATTCACTTTATCTTTTTTTTTTTCTCTCTCTCTTTTTTTTTTTTTTTAAAGAAATGTGAATACCAACGTTTTTTGGCTAACACAAAAATATTTGTCTTGGAAAATGCATCTTGTATTCCCCTTTGCTTTGACAGCCTGAACTCTCCTGCCATACTGTATTTTCTGTGTAGCATTACATTCTTCCCTGGGGCAAATGAGCTGGTGTGATGGGGTTACAGTTGCAATGCAATAAGGGACATGGGAGATGAGCTACAATATAGGAGACATTTTTCTTCGAAGGAATATGTTTAATCAAAGCCATTTTCCACGAAAATATATCTTCTGAAAGACATATAAGGATTTGTAAGTAATTTAATTAACCCCACGGGTTCTGCTTCCATTTCTGAAAGCTGCTGGAATGGTACAAAGGATGGTTTGGGCTGCTTCAGTGAGTTAGCAAATACTTGAAGTACAGTAACTAATCCTTGGAGAACTATAGGTTTAGAAGAATTTAAGAATTTTGGTGAAGTGGAAAACATGTGGATTCTTCCTGTCACTACAGTCTCCAAAGTTTAGGTTCCAAGACGTTGGAACCTAAAGCACAGAGACTGTAAGGAGGGCCTGAGAGAGCTGAACTTGTTTAATCTGATGAAAAGTGGGTAGAAGACTGATCTTGTAGCAGCCTACAAGTTCTTAAAGGGGAGGTACTTAGACCTTGGAGTCAAATTCATTTTAGCTGCTGTAGGTGGTGCAACAAGGGATGACAGCAACAAGCTGTAGCACAGGTTGTCCGTGACGGGTATTCAGAGGAGCATTTTCACCAGAAAGTTGGTGCAGCATTGGAATGGGTTACCCAAGGAGGTGTTCAAATTGCCACCCTTGAAGGTTTCTATCATCCAGCTAGGTAAAGCTGCAGTGGACCTGATTTAGCAGTGGTGATAGGCCTCTTCAAGAAGTGGGTCAGACTAGAGAACCCCAGTGGTCTAACTGACATTTTTATGACCCTTTTATTCCCTCATAAACCAGGTTTGGAGCTGAAAGTCCATTCTCCCATATATGCATGTGGGAGAAGTCTATAGGCTTTGCTGCCTTCATCCCTAGCACTGTCCCCCTTCTCCTGCCCTGACCCAGCACCACCTGGTATTTGTTTGATGGTGTGCCAGATCAGGTTTATGGTTATCTTTGGGTCAAAGATTAATTTGGTGACAGTCATCAATTGCTTCCAGATTTTACTACCTAGAAAATTTTCTTCTAGTTAGGTCTCTAATGCATCCTTTCCTGATGGAAATCAGCAAGCCTGCTTATTTATCTTAATTCCTATTTTAAACCTGGCTTTTAAAACAGAGTATGAAGTTCATTTGATCAGCCTAGGCAATAGCTGCTGTCTGGAAGTGTAGCAATCTCAGATTTGTGTTGTGCAATGAAACAGATGGGACAAATTGAACTTGAATGGGGTTTGATGCAGGAAGGCATAGAAGAGGACTGTTCCAGCTGCTCTGTGATTAATACTATGTCGGTGCATGATGAATTCACAAAAGGGCAACATCCCTCTAAAATGTTTTGAAAAAAAAACCTGTAGGCCTATTTGTTTTGCCTTATTAATATTTCCAAGATTCTTTTTACTACTGAAAGCCACCTGTGCCTAACTATTATCAGGAAATTTGCTTTTGATAGTGCCCTTGCATTGGGCTTTAATATGTGAAAAGGGCATCTAGTTTATTTTCGATTTTTTTTATTAAATAGATAAAACTTCAAAGAGCTCCTCAAGATGACCTGAAGACTCTGAAGCCTTGGCAAATTTTCTCATGCAATTTGCTGAGAGTATTATTACCTGCAGTGTTGATAAAGGTCCCACTTCCAAACTGTTATTAGTCTTTAAATCACTGCCAAGACATGCTGTTGAAAGACTGCCTTTTTGTGATCACTCTCAAGGCATACCCAAGAACAATGAACAAGAAAGTCTTTTACTTCTGCTAAAACCCTGAAACTGCTTTTTTTCTTTGCAAGTCAAGTCAAAGTCCAACATCTCAATAGTAAAATCTTTGCATTTTCAATATCCTATCTACAGGTCCTTTTGCACATTATAATCAGCAAAATAAAACCTACTGACTGATACTGTTTTGGCAAACAGCAGGGTAATTTAATGCAGAACTGTGAGTCCTGCATTGCTTCTGAGCATGACTTACCATATGAAAAGAAAATTAACATAGATTAATTAGGACAAACACTTTGTGTTTATGGCTGTTCCATACATGATATACTCCCAAGGTTTAAAATATTTTCAAACTGAATTTGAAATTACAGGCTATAAACACTCATATGCTAATGGGAGATAAAAAGCCACAATAGCCCACCTGATTCAAGAGATCTAATTCTGCTCCCATTTAACTCCATTAGTAAATAGATTGCACTCATCAGGACATGAAAGCCAGAATCAGATAATAGACTGAAGTATTCAGACATGTAGCAGGATGAACCTCTACTCCTTTTCTGTAATAGATCTCTAATGCCTTATTGATAGATAAAACAATTCAAGGCAACTATTGCTGTCCTTTCATTAGATACTGATGTGTGTGAATAGCAGCTGATGGGCTTTTTTTTTTTTTTTTAACCTTGAATATTTGGTATCAGATGTAAATTAAGTGGATTTCTTGTAAATGAGTAGTTCTCAAAGGTTTTGCATGAATCCCCTTCTCTGTTTTGTGCAGTGTTTGTACTTTCCTCAAACTGAGCAGCAGCTTGGTCCCTCTGAGTCGGGGCAGGCTGTCTGCAGGGTGAGCCTCACACTCCTACCCTAAGGGCATCTGCTGCCTGGTCAGCAAACAGGATCAAATAGCTGGTCCTTCGCCAGTGTGAGGTGTGATTAAAATCAATAAATAGTTTTCTTCAAACTGTCAGCTGTTCTATCAGAATAACGTAAAGAAGCAGGAATTGATTTTTTTTTTTTTTTTTTTTTTAATGTATAAAACTTAGAGGAACAACAGTTATAGATGGGAGAAACAACTCCTTCCTAAGCATCTCTTATGCCTTACCTGAGAGCAAAATGAGTCTCAAGAGGCAAAAATGAGTCAGCAAAAATGAGACATCACTGGACACACCGAAGTTGATGAGAAATCTCCTTAAAGAGCTCCTTATCTGGGGCACACATTATGCAAGTAGATCATTACCGTTAGCTTCTTCCATGAATTTTCTTTTAGAAAGTCCTGTTAGAAGAAATACTCAGAGAAATTGGGTTGAAAAGGAAACAAACTTGACCATGAACAAAAATATACCCAACTAAAGCAAGCAAGGAAAAAGAAGCCATTTATCAGTTTACTGAATTTGTTAGCAACCAAAGGTAGAATTTGGATCCTACTGATTTGCTCAGTTAGAGGTGGGTGGATTCTCTAATTCATTTTAGGTTCTCTGCTTCTCAAGTACAGGGTGGTGTTTCTTTAGCAGGGTCTTCTCAGGCTGCTTTTGCTTTTCAAACAAGTTGATAAGAATGGTAAAAAAATACTTTTAACTTCTAAATATTCTTTCATCTAAGATGCCAAAGCACTTTTCATAAGTGAAATGATTCTTATGAAACTGAAATTTAGGCATGGATTATTATCCTGGCAGTGGCAACAATCAGAACACAGAACAGAGTAAGTGGTTTGCTCATGCTAGTGGTAAAAAAAAGAAACAGAATAGGGGCAGAAGTTGCTGCACATACAGTGTGGGAGAAACCAAATGTCATTTGGTTGCAAATCTATGGTTCCCTGTGTTTAGTGCTGAGACGATGCTTAGCTTTTTTCCTGTCTTGACCATTACATCAACTGGGGTTTTTAAATTATTTTTGAGTTGTTGAGCTTTCAAGGATAAATACAATTTTAATAAGAAACAGCTCCTTTGCAAACAAGAAATATCCATGTTCAAGAATGAGTGACAGAACAAAAACGTTGGTGGCCAACAAAAACCAAGTGAATTCCCATTTGAAATATCCAGGTGCCTCTTATTCTAGTAAGGAAGTAAGGACACCCATGCTCCTGGTTTCTTTGAGATGCTCCTGGTTTCTTTGAGTAACTCCATGCAAGTTGGGTAAGAACATACTGGAAAAGGAGTATTTTCTCCTTAACTTCTCTACAACTGGGATGCTAGACTAGTGAAATGTCATAGAACTGTCACACCCAAACCAGCATTGTAGTCACTACATAAACTGCAACTTTTGATGAAAATCAAAGTGAATTGAGCACATTCTGAAAGATTTAATCTAGTGAGACTGGGTAGAATGAGCAGAAGCCTTTCTGCACATACGCTTGCTTTGTGTGTTGCTTTAATGGTGGTGCTGGAGCACAGGGTGCAGCCAAGCTCAACGAGAACAATTGGATAGCACCATGCTGCGAGCTGGGCTGGGGAAGAAGCATCACCATACCAGAGAACCTGTGGTAACTCCCATGCTTCTGCCCATTTTGCTGCCTACAGCTGGGCTGCAGACAAGGCCCAAAGCCTGCAGGGTTGGGGTGTGCCCAGCTCTGCCTTGCATCCAGCAGACTGTATGAAGAGGCAGGTTGGAGCCTGCAAGACACGGAATATGCTGTGTACTGCTGTCTCCAGATCCTGCTGGAGTTTACAGCATGGTCACCTTTTAGAGATTGTGTCTGAAGCGAGGGAACACAGATGGTGAGCAAGCCCAGTCTTGATCCAAGCCTCAAGCCAAGCTAAATGAGACAAGTGAGAGACCTGCTCTGTGTCACTGTGTCTTGGAGTAGTTGAGAAAATAGCCCTGAAATCACAGCCAATATCAACACCCTTATCCCAGGTAAGCTTTGCACTTCCCACGTCCAGGAACAGGCCATCAGCAGAGGTTAATGAGTGATGGAAGAAGATCAAGCCATCCCCCCATGAGGTTTTGAGACTACCAGGTTTTGCTGTATCCTGTACAAACTCACGGATTACTTTATGGTCCTCAGCGTGCTAGAGGCTTTAGATTATTTTTGGTACTAGTTTAACAGGAAGAGGTAGGAAAAGTGGTGCAGAGCTTAACTACCCAGTGAGATGTTTGCTATTACTTTTCAGCAGGTATTAAGGAATCCATTTGGATAGCCTAATAACTGAAAGGCATCCTCTGTTTCCCAGTGTTGTGGTGATACTTTTTGATTTTCTACTCTAATGGCAATTATCTCAGTGGAATAGCAGTTTCCCCCCTTCCATCTGTGCTCTGCACTGAAACAAAGAGGAAACTGGTGTCTTCTTGTTTTACGCAGCTTGACCCCCAGCCTGCAATTTTTATGATTTGTGTGGCAGTGAAAGGCAAAGAAAGGGAGAAAAAAGCATGAGCACAGGGAAGACAAGGAGAAAGAGGCTTCATTTTTCTCAAGCTGCCCTAGCACTGACCGCAGCTCAGCTAGGGCTGATTTGTGGCCATCGAGTAAGCGAACACAAAAGCATCAGGGAAAAGGCACAAAAGGTTCTCCTTAGAGATTGGCAGCTTGTTAAGGACCATCATTAATACAAGTTCAACTTAAATGACAGGGTCACCTATATGATGCTGCTTGGGCTCCCTGCCCTGGTCTAATAGCATTTTGCCACATTTTTATTCAGTGTTTGTCTGACAGGCACAGAACCCTGAATTAACCATTTATCCCCAGTTATTTGAATTTATAGACTCTGAACTAACTCATCAATAACTGAAAGGGCACCACACTCAGCACTGTCCTTTCTCATCTTTAATGGAAGGAGGAATCACATGGGCAAGAATCTTTTTTTTTTGTTTGAACTTGAAAAGCCACATTTCATTAAGCAAATGGAAGAAATTAGTGGCAAGGGACTACATGCGAGATATTGCAGTGATCTATAATTTAAAGGCATTTTTGCAGACATCTAGTATAACAGCTGTGTCATAGGATTCTTCAGTCCAGGATGACTGTTCTTCTGCAGGACCTAACAAATGGAGGATCTATTCTTCACCTCCAAAATAGTAGGACCATGACTTAAAAGAAGAAAACTTACCAAGACAGAGTGAAATAGTTTAGTTTAATGTTTGTTGTTGTTAATTTGTTCCTCAGAAGATGCCAGTCTAATTACCCCTATTTACTTTAACAGGGGAAGTTTAGATTGGATATAAGGAAGAAATTCTTTACTGTAAGGGTGGTAAGGCACTGGAATGAGTTGCTTAGGGAAGTTGTGAATGCTCCGTCACTGGCAGTGTTAAAGGCCAGGTTGGACAGAGCCTGAGGTGGCATGGTTTAGTGGGAAGTGTCCCTGTCCACGTCAGGGGGGTTAGAACTAAACAATCTTGTGGTCCTTTCCAACCCTAACTATTCTATGATTCTTTGATTTTATTACCTCTTTTTTGGGAAGAACCTTAATAAGACCATTTCAGAGGCGCTTCAATTAAATTAGACATTAACATTTTGAAATATAGTAGATGAAATTTCATCTATGCATCCTATGTATGAGAGAGATAAAGAAAGGAAAAATGCGTGTTTTTCAAGCAGTATAGTCTATTATTTTGGTTATCAGAAGCCTCCCTACTGACAATTTCCTTTAAAAAGCAAAATAATAAGCACCATTTTTTCTGCCAGAAGCAACTGAAAAAGAATGGCTTAACTGAACAGGCACCTTTAGCTTTCTGGTATTGCTGGTCCATGATACTCCCTTGTTTCCCAGCAGTACCCAGGAAGGAGGCATAAAGGGAATGGAAAGGTAAGGGTAAGATGACCTACTCCACCTCCTTCCCACATGTTCCCTCACTTCTTGGATGTGCAGTCTCCGGTTCCTACACATCAGTAGCAGCAGAGGACTGCTTAACAGCCTGCCCTGGCATTTTACAGTCCTTCAGATTTTGCGTGAAAGTCATCCTTTTTTTAAGAAAACCACTACTTTTGTCCTTCAGAAGCCAATACTGATTCAAATAAATGGTAAAAAACAGTGAAAAGGCAAAGGCAAAACCTAAATAAAAGGCTCAGCAGATGTAAATCAACATGAATCTATTGACTTCAGTGGAGTTACCCCAGTGTGGGCAAACTGAGGTTTTCATCACCATTATCACTGAGGATGTGGCTTTTGGGAGAAGTTTTAGCTGCAACAGCTTATTTTATTACCATTTTGCTGCTTAGCCCATACATACTTGGCATTTTACTGTCATCTCCTCTGTAAAAGTCAAGCTTTTTCTCTTTTAGGTGTTAAAATTATCCATCATGCAATTTTAACACTGGTCTGAGTAGCAGAAGAAGCTATTGGCATCTTGTGACTCTTCCATGATGTTAAAAGAAAGTCAAAGAAACCAGGACAATTTGGTTAAATAAGAAAAAAAAAAAAAAAAAAGATTGTGTGAGTTTAAGTCTGCTCAAGGGCAACCTTAATTTATGTGCCAATAAGTTACACAAATATTTTCTCTACTATTCAATTAAGAACAAGTAGTTTCCTTGGCAACGGCCACATTACATGGAACTTATCCGAGCTCCAAGATCCAGCAGAGTACTTTCCCTAAGAAAGGAACATACTCATCTATCATGTAAATGTCTAATTTGTACACGGTTTTGAGAGAGAGGGGAGAAAATGGAATTTCCGGCAAATTAACAAAGCCCTTCTCTTTCACTGGAGTTTGATCCATGCTCTTTTCAGTAGTTTTCTCCCACTTTCTTCTTATATCTCAAAGATAACCTGTCTATGAAAGTTGTAAAAAAGTAGGATGGTGAGCTGGGTGTATTAAAAACAGTAAAAGGCAGGCAAGCTACTGTTGTAAGGGAATACTGGGGAGGTCTGGTTTAAAAGCAGGAAGGTGGCAGTCTTCTTCCATGCAGAGCTGCTGCTGAAAGTGTGCTCTCTGGTTCAGTTATGATGGTGGTGATTGATTAGCCCTTTTGTGGGCAAAAATAAAGGATCTCAGCCTGATTACACATCAAATTGCTATTTCCTTTTAAACTATCACCTTTCTTGGTGCTGCAATTACTCTGTCTCATAGCCCTTGCCAAGGTCTTTGTATGCAGGTGCCTTCAGAGGTGCGTGGGCAGCGCGTAAGTGGGAGTGAGCTGGGGATAGAGCATGTCTATCACTATGACACTAGTCCTCTGGCACTCCTGAGGTATTCCCCAAAACAAACGGAACAGCTGCCATAATAGCCAAGCCTAAACACCATTGTTAGGTGTGCAGCTCTGTAGCAAGTGGGGAGCCTGACACACCTTCACCTTGGAGGGAATGCCTTGCTTCCTTTCCATATGCTCTTTCTCTCTTCCCAGTGAAAGCCGGGACCAGCCTCCCCAGGAAAGTCCTGGCTCTGCTCTGCAATTTGCACCGTCCTGCCATGGAAAATGGATTTCTCATTGTCGGATTTAATTACCAAGAAAATGTTTCTGCAAAACTGAATAAAATCTGTCCTACCGCTTTCATCCTGTGGATTACATTACATCCATAAGTCAATTTAAGGTTTTTGAGATGTTGTTCCACAGCTTTTTCCCCCATTCTTGAGCCTTTCAAGAGCATGAAGCTGGAATTTGTTCTTTTGAGCAATTTGCAGCTCTCTGCTCTTAGAAAGAGACTCTCATTAGTGGCTCTTCAGACTTGTACACTTGTACTTACAGGTACTCCCTGTGTTTGAAAATCTCTCCCATGAAGACAAGATCCTTTCCGTTCCCTCTATGTGAGTGGGAATTTTGCCATGAAGTTAAACTGTGGCAGAATGGTGCCTATTCCACTTTCCTCACATCTGCCTATTTACTTTTGTTCAATTAACACAGAAACTAAAGAAATCTGCTCAATCATACCTTTTATCCTCTGCACACCCAAGTTCGCATAGGATTCTTTAACAGACTTCTTATGGTAGCACTTTTCCTATTAGGCCACATTCTGCTTTGAAGGAAGAGCAATTCTGAGCAGCTCTGCAAAATTTGTTTCTTGCAGTTAGCAATTAGATTAATTATTTCCTGTTTTACCAGTCCCTAAGGTACCAAAACCCCGACACAATATATAATTACACTGCTCCAATTCCAGGTCAGTGTGAAGGTGTGACTGTGATGAAATACGTGTTTCTTTTTACTTAATAAAATGTTCAAGGCTGGCTATGCGATAACTAACATTAAGACTTAAGTCATAATTTATCTCCTTTAAGTGCCTGAACATTGTAAATGTTGTGACAGATAAACACATTCTCATCATGCAGTGGCCGTATCTAGTTCTGCTCCCCTCCCTCCCAGCATTTAATTGCACCCATCCTTCAGTCAGCCTATCTCCTCCTTAATTACATTCTGCAACATATTCATTTCTCTAGCTGCTTTGGAGGTTGGGAAATGAAAAGTCACTGCAAAGTCACCTCATCTGTGAGCAGACAGCATGGGGTGAGACAGGAAATACAGGTCACTGCCTGTTGCTGTGTGTGCAGTCAAGGTCTGATTTCTCTTTTGTCCAATGGGAGCTGACACATTTTTGTTAACTTAAGGGTATTTTTATCTTTCCCTGTGGACTTCAGTGAGAATCTCCTGTAAACTGGGATTTCACTAGCTAAGGAGGTGTGCGAATCTTTCCCTCATTCTCTGAGGTAAAGGCAGCCCAGGATTGGTATGGGGACTTGCAATTAGTGTTTCTGCCTGCATGTGTGAGAGTGTACAATTCCCTGGTATTGTAATGATGCTGGTACCTGGTCTATTCAACAAGCATAGTATTGTGATGTTATGCCAAAAAGAAATAGCTTCCAAGACCCAGTACATATTTCCCTGCCTTCTTCCAGTTAAATTCTTTGGTAGCATCGCTAGGAACTCATAATAAACCTGTTTTGTCTCTTCAGTTACTAAATTCATCATATCTTTCCATAGAGCTCTGAGCCGTTCAGCCATGCCAGCCTCATAAATCTGGACATATTTTTTAATGAAAATTGCTCTGACATAATGTAAAGTCTCCTTCCTTCAGGTCATGTAATACTCCAGGCAGCAACACTGAACATATTGAGCAATATCACAGAAAATTATTTCCATACCCTTTTCATACGCTGTCTATTTTTAAAAGGAAAAGTAATGATTAGGCAGCAAAAAGATAAGACTGAAACCTTCACTGTGTGTAATGAGGTCACTAAAATGGCATGCACACAAGATAAAAATCACTTTAATATTACCCATCCAGGAAACCATAATTTAAACATTTGGGGAGATGAAAAGAAGTATTTTCTGAAAAGCAGAGTAACACCTATATGTCTGATGATATAGGCAGTGAGAAGTCTGCTCACCTCTGGTCAACTCACGTCCAGGTAGGCTGGCATCTCTAATGCTGTTCAGAGACAGTGGACAGCAGGCAATGCATACAGTAAGATTCAGTTACCCACTGCTGGAGAACTAAACCCCTATATGGACACATTGAAGGTAATCACTGTTCTATGATCTTTGTCAAAGTACAAGACTTTATTTGAATCATAGCAGAATAATAATTTAAAATTGTTTTCACCTTGGTTTTGATGCCTTTACTACTAAAAACTCGAAGTTAGGAAGAATGTGAAGGGTTAGAGAAGCTCTGAAATGAGCTTGGGAATACTTATATGAAAATTGCTATTTAAAAGATGACCTTTCAGGTCTGATTCTGAACCCTCTGCTGTCAGTGGGAGTCTCTCCCATATTTTGAAGAACACCCTTGAAATGCTAAAACATTTCAAAAGATGTGTGTCACAAGCACAAAAGCAGTGCTTGTCTTTACCATTAATCACTTCCTCTTAAATTTTGTTTTCTGAGGAAGGGAAGTAGTGTGTAATTATTTATTTTGCTGATAGAGTTAAACAGGTGACTTAACATGCTTATTGAGCCTGCACTAATTATTCAGCTGCCTAACACTCTACATCTCTCTACTTTCAAGACAGCTTACTGTGCCAATTCTCTTTGATGCGTCTCTGTGGGTACAGAAAGCCCATACAGCAACCCACAACTTGATCTACTAGCAGTAAATGGAAACTTTTTGGAACAAGTTCCTTGAGCCTGACAATGACTGCATTGATCATATTATTGAGAACAGGAGCCTGCTCTTTCACATTCACAGAAATAATGGGCAAGTGGTGCATAGGTAAGAAGTTACACACAGAAGCAGAAAGACAGACTAGCTTTTCATCCTCTTCTGCTCTGGAGCAAGCTATTTCCTTCATACAAATATCATGGCAAATGCCTCCCCCAGTAACTTCACCCTATTGCATTTTTTTTTGCAGTGGCAATGATGTAACTGAGGGCTGAGTTTGGTACAATGTGCTTTGTTCAGCCATCTGCCAAATTTAATGAAGTGATAGGGAATCTTTTAAGCTGGATTTGGCTTGCATCATACGATTAAATGGGGGAAGTGCCCCTATTATGTGTTAGATGTGCTTTTGGGTAAAGATCAGGTCTGCTTGGTTGCCTGAATTCAGGGTATTTTACCTTTCTGACCCCAGATCCAATAAAAAAAATCAGAATTATTTTGTGCCCCTTTTATTTTGATGGCAAGAGGCCAAATTCCCTGCATTCCTTTTTTTTTGCTAAATATCCTTTATCTTTTGACTTGTATAAGTTTGAATTAGCCTTTTTTGATTTAATGAGAAAGACCATTTGTTCCAGAAACAAACAGGCATGAAGATCTATCTATGCCTCTGCTAGCCACCTGGAACCAGTAGAAACAGGTTTCTTACTGGAATTTCCTCTTGCAGTAGGCAAGTCAATACATTTAATCTGGACGCTGTTGCTTCAGAGGCTTGTGGAGGCAAAGGTGCAGTATTAATGATCTCTTCTACTTTTGGGTGACAGCTCAGAACCTCCTCAGGGCAGAAATCTTTGCTATTTTAGCAATACTGGAAGGAGAGTGTGGTGCGGGAAAAACTCAGACACCAGGAAGGACCTATTGCAGTGTATTATTGTGATGACAGGGTCTGAAATCCTCAGGTGAGATCATAGCCCTGTTTTGATAGGTATTGTAGAAGCGCAGAGTAAGAGATACAGCCTTTGGGGGTACACTGTCTGATCAGGAGAGGCACAGATACAAAGTGGATGTGGATTTAAATTTAGATTCTGTTTTCATGCTGGAAACATGGCATAGACGCAGCTGGAAAAGATAAAGATGTTTGTTGGTGTCACATGGAAGTTTCTGTCAGAGTGGGGAGCTTTTCTTGGGTATCCAGACATCCAGCCTTCCACACAGACCATGATAAGAAAGTCCTTGCTGCCATGGTGATGCTAGAACCACTGTCCACAGCTGGACAGACTGCTGGGACGCACTGCAGACACTACCTGTGCAAAGCAAAGCCCTTGGCACTGGAAGCTCTGTTTACAGTGATGCTGTATTTCTTGGGCAAAGGACTGGGGGACATTTTAATATGGGGAGGACAACCTGATGAACAGTGGTTGTCAGATTTCATGACAAATTTTGCTTGTGCATTAAAGGAGTACAACTGGTATGACATGACTTCAGTGGCATAGAAGTACTGCCACACAATGCTCCTTGTTTTCAGTTAAGCAGCTGATATGACCGGTCTTTTGTCACATTTTTGGGGCTCGGTGTCTGAGATGGGTTGTGCTGTTCTGACTGCTACTGCTGCTGCTAGCAGCTAGGCTTTTTGCTTCATTGCCCTCCATCATGTCCAGAGCTGCACAAAGAAGCCTCAGACTGGACAGATTTACCTTTTTTTCTGTTATTCAAGCTGATGAAAACCATGATTTTGTAGGGTATTTCTCTTTCCTACATGACAGTTTTGTCATAAACTTTTCCTTGGACTTGATGGGTGTGAAGATTCCCAAGCATAGATGTGATTTCCTCTGCAGAAAGAACATAACAGCACTGGGTGGCACTGATATTTCTTAGGCTAATGAAAAAGCGGCAATGTCAGCAATGCCATAAGAGGTAATATTTGAGAAGGAAGCACTAGAGTCTAATGCAGAAAATAGAAGCTCTGGGGAGTGACCCCTACGAGTTCATTATACCCAGCTATAAACCCATACTGCTGCTGATTCTGTTTGCTTGGGTTTCATTTATTCATACTTTTTTAATTTGCTTGTTCACACGTGCAACCATTAGATGTTGCATAAAAATCTGTTGTTACTCCATCTATGTTGTAATTCATTGTAATGCATAAGAAAATACAGAATCCTTTGGCATCCCTATAGTCTAACACATAAACACACAGTACGAGGACTCTCTTACCCCAAGGACTAGCAGTAAAACAGCCTATCTCCTCCTTTCAAGCCCTTCCATATATTTGTGTTATTTTGAGTATAAAAGTATAAAAAAGATCCTTTATAATCTGCATTCTTATGAAATGGATTGGTGTACACACTGTTCCCTATTAGGAGGAAATGGTTCATTTACAAGCACAATCTCATTTTAAATGGGAATATTTTTAAAGGCTTTTATATTTAACCATGTTCAGAAGTTTCAGGCTACCTTAGAGAGAGGGTATTGTCAACAATTAGAATTTAGGGCAAGAGGAAGCCAGGGTTGGAGTATAAAGAATTTTGGGGTTTTGTTTCAATCCTACATTGGTGATATAATTTAAAATTTGTTTCTACTAATTTTAGACATATCTCAAACAAAATTTCAGCACAGAGCATTTTTCACAAAGAAAATATGAGAGCTGATAATGGAAATTCTGGACAAGTACCTCTAAGCTCCACTCAGAGAGAAAGAACCATGTAAGGCGAAGGTGGAGAACACAGGAAAACCGAACTCTTTGCCATGCTTTTGGGATTTTCTCTGTCTCAGGTTTCTGTATCAGGGATAATCTCTCAGAGTGCTGTGAAAATTAGATACTGATGGTGAAATTTCCATGACTGCTTAGAGCAGTTACATGCTTCAGTCTCACCGACCATAATACAAATTAGACATTTAAATCCTTGACATGCTTTTGAGAAACGGATACTTGAAATGTACGCAGAGGTTACAAGTTCAACTCCAGATGGCTTTGTGAGTACTGGGAAAGCACAGTCCCAGCACCCACCACTGGTGATTTTAGGAGTAATATCCTGAATGTTCTAACTCATTTCAGTAGTCCCCCCTGTGCTGCAACAAAGACCTTGCAGCTTCCTTGTGAAGACCGACATGCCCTCTGTGCACCTTCTGCTTGGGTCAGATGCCACATTACCCATCCTGAGCTTTTGTCCAGAAAGAACCAAGGGTGACATTCAGAGAGGCTTATCAAACTCTGTGGGTGGCACCAAGGACTGCAGCTTTAATCCCTGCCACACAGACAGGTTGAGAAAGGGAGCAGCTGACTGTAACCTTTTGAACTTTCTGAGAAAGTCAAGTATTGCCTAACAGCCTAATGTTTCTGTTTGTCCCCTTGGTAGCTGTTTATATTCTTCTCTATGGAAAAAGCAAGATGTTTGAATCTTGAGGACTTTTTATATGTGCTTCTGGGTTGCCCCAGTGCACAAATAAACTGTGTAGGTGCTTTGTGATCAGAATAACTCACATGATCAGTCATACATTGTTCTCTTGTCAACAGCAGCCATGTAGGACCAGCCTTGTGTCCTGGACTGAATCCAGAGTAAACAAGCACCCTGATGGAAATGCTCCACAAACACCCAGAATCTGGAGACATTCTTATGCAGGATGCCAAGCTTTTTCTGCGAAGAAAAAAAAAAACCCTATTCTATTTGACATAAGGCAATTTTATGGGATGAAAGATGTAGATATGGAAAACTTCAAGCAAATTATTTTATGAAGAAAGTTGGGGAGTTCTATGCAGATGTTTAAAAAACTGGTTTTTAAAAAAACCCATTCTTTATACTGGGTAGGATACACACAGGGCCAAATCTCTGATGGCATAAATGAGGAAATATACTGAAGCTAATAAAACTGCTACTCATTTCCATCCTTAGATGCTGTGGTCCCCTTGTGTTGCTCACAGAGTTATAGAAATTCATGATTTTAGCATCACGTCTTCTCCTCCCAAGTTCTTGGGAGGTGTAGAGCTGCTTGTCCCTTACATCTAGATCATCACATTCCTCTTCACTTAAGGCACATTCATGATAGACGAAGATAAAATTGTTTATCTGGCAGTTGTGCTTCAGCAAATTGCTTTTCCATATGAAGTTGCCTATAAATAACTTTCAGTTTCAATTAAAAAAAATAAAATGGATCCCAGACCAAAGCCATTCCTCTCTTTCTCTGAAATCCATAACACATGGGACCTATAACAGTGCAACTATCTGGAATCCATAACAGTACAACTGTGGGATCCCTACCTTGCAGGTGATGGCTGATAGGATTTTAAACCAGCTTGCTGTTTGTTTTTTTGGGCTTTTTCACTGACCCTCAGGCTCCTGGTGGAGGTGCTGAAGATCTGCTCCAGCAGATGCTGTATGCTGCTACCTCTTTTCATTCCACCGCCATCATATCCAGGGCTGGCTCAGGGCTTCTGCAGGTCACTCATATTAAATTGAACAGCAACACCCAGACTAGCATAGAGCACTATTGATACGCATAATATAATCTGCACCTAAAGTTGTAGATTAATCATCCCCTGAAAACTAACAAAATATGCTATTAAAGGGTGGACAAGCACGGGGCAAGCTGAAGCTGCTTCCTTTAGTCCTGACCTACCGAAGGGTAGTACTGCCATCACAGGAATTAATATTTGGCCTTTAACTTTTTTGCTGTAATAATGAACATGGCATTTCTTATAATCCTTCTGCTGCTACCAATGCTTTGCCCTTGAGAGCGCCAGCAGTTAACAGCACAGGTTCATATCTGAAAAAGAGATCTCTAACTCCTCCCCAGTATTATCCCATTTACGGAAATTGCTGCTTCTCCATAAAATCAGTAGTGAGAATACTTCCTCTGAGAAAAACATTTCCATCCTCAAACTGCCCAAGGGAGGAATTAAAGAGGAAAGTATATACATCACAACAGGATATACTCCAGTGTGTTACTGCTATTTCAGTATGCAGGGCTTTATCTCCATTCCTGCCTTTCCACTCGTCACTGTTCATTATCTTTTCCTTTGCAGTGGAGCTCTGAGGCATTTACACACTCTCCACAGTTGAGAAAGAAAAGAGGTTGGCGAAGAGTTATATTAGTGTGTGGAAAGGGGAATTATCCTATTTAGGGTTATGCCCTTGGCAAGCCATGTTGCAACATCTGTATGTAATTATACTGCAAAACCTATCATTCTACCCCCAAGAAAACCTCCCAGCCACTCTGTAAATCTGCTAGTTATATATTTGAACCTATTCAAACTATAACAAAGCTGGTTGAAACATTTACATGTGACATTCACAAAGATGCCAGGAGGGCGTCAGGGGGTGCAGAAACATCTGAGGGGTCAGAAGGAAAAGAAACAAGAATATTGATGCACTCTTGCCTTGTTTCCTTCTTTCTGAGCTCTGTAGAAGTAAATGGAAGCACTCAGGACCATTATAACTGTCAGGTCCTGGCCTGAGAAACTAGTGTGGGTTGGGGCAGTGACTGTGTCACACAAGTCACAGGAATTTGTATGCTGTGTGGGTGAGTGCAAGTGCAAGCCTTCTTGTTTGTTCCTCTTTACTCTGCCCATGTAAATCTGTACCTGGATCAGGCACAGCTACAAGGACATCAGTGTTTCTCAGAGGAAGGGTGGGAAGATGGGAGTGTGCTATTCCTGATTGTAGGTAAGTGTGGAACCACAAACATTCGCTCTTTGCAGAAAATTAAAAACATTGTTTTTCAGTCTTGCTGTTGGGGGCAGGGAGGGGAACTCCTATAGAAAGTCTCAGGCTGAGTTTCCCTTGCCTTTTGTAATAAAGGCTGGCAAAGTATGGCATGCACCATGGTCTGGCAGGGATCCACGGGTGCCAGGTGTCAGCCTGGAGGCTGGTAGTGCATTAGTACAGCATGCCATGAGACCAGAAAAAGCAACGTAAGTCATCTCATGATCCCATACAGACATTCAATGGCAAGTAGGAATTTGACATGAGTCGTAGTCGTATAAAATGCAATAGCTATCTACAGTGTAATATGGTAGCACTTATTGCCCAAACAGGCTAGATTGACTTTGTTGTAAAATAAAGGCAGGGCTGGAGACTACTGCTTTGACTGGAGATCACTGCTTTATATACATGGCTTTGGCAGTGCCTGAAATGCTGTGTGCACCTAAGAGCTGTTTACAAATTGTGCACCAGAGAGGTGCTTATAAATTGGAGGTAAGTCAGAGAAAAAACGAGAGAACTCAGAAGTAAGGAAGTAGGAAGAAAGGATAAGTAATCATTTACATTGGAAAAGACCTCTAAGATAATCAAGTCCAACAGTTAATCTACCACTGCCAAGACCATCACTAAACCATGTCCCTAAGTGCCACATCTACACATCTTTAAAATACCATCAGGGTTGTTGACTCAACCACTTCCCTGGTCAGCCTGGTCCAATACTTGACAACTGTTTCAGAGAATAAATGTTTCCTAATATTGAATCTAAACCCTCCCTGGCACGATTTGAGGCCATTTCCTCTATTGGACAAGAGAAGGCAAAAGAATAAGCCAGTAGGCCTTATTGTCTGCGATAAACAAGGTAGGAGAGGCAAATTCAGAGGGTTTCAATGAGATCTTGACAGCAAGAGAAATATAGTATAGTTAGGAGGATGTTTCTGTCAGGAGGTGAAAGGCTAGACATAACAAGGCAATAGAGTAGTCTATATAGTCTACTGGATTATCAAGGACAAAAATTAAAACATCCAAACCAGAAGTTAATCCAAGTCCAAGGCTGGCTGCTGCATGTCTGGGATTCCCTGGAGAAACCCTCTTTCCTCCAGTCGTTTATGATGAAATCAGCATAGCCCTCTGGGAGATATCTGTGGAAATAGTGTCCTTAAGGAAGCAGGAACCTCAGGGGTGACCAGCCTCAGGTCCTGGCTTAATGGTGCTGGTAAGCAGTACAAGCAGCACTCCCATGTCACTTCACAGGAATGGCAGCAGGACTGTGCTAGCTCTAGGTTAATACTAGAAGTAAGGGAAGCAGAGCCAGCATGGCTGCTTAGACCAACCTTGCTGGGCACAGTCAGAGACACAAGTACCTGTGCCTGTGAAAAACTCCTGGTGACTGTCACCCTGCACTCCAAGCTCTCTGAGCAGTGCTCTTCAAGTCTTTAAGCTCTGACTATGCAAAGGTTTTTGCATGTGGCTTGTGTTCACCCTGCAGAAAATGGTCTTTTACATCACTCCATTTCCTTCACATCTGAAAACAGGGATGAATCCAGCAGTAAGTCCAGGATAAGTGAGATGGTGAACTGAAAAAAGTATCTTTGCCTCAAGCGTATCTTTTGCATGGGATTATTCATGCCAAAGGGTTGTTAGTTGCCAGATGTACCCAAGACTCCACTGTAAGTTTATTTATGGTGACATAACTTCAAGAAAGCAGTGAACTGAGTTGAAGGGAAAATTTAAAATGTTATCTGAAAAAGAAGAAAAAATTGCAACAAAATGTCATTAAAGCAGTGATGTTGATAATTGACAAGTATGCACATGCAAACAGATTTAGATATGGCACTTTTAGTTCTATCACAATGCTTTCTGTTTTGAGTAGGCAGCAAACTTCCTAAATGTTTTCCAGAATGTAGACATAATCTCCAAAATAAAGTTTAATATTAGGCAGTTTTGGATTTGTTCATTGACGCCACTTCATTCACTTTGTTCACTGATCCCCAAAACTGATCTCTCAACAAAATTAAGCATAGAAATATTGGCCCAGTCTATGGGTCTTGTTGAAGACAGAGACCCAAGGTCTGTACTCTGTTTCTCCAGATCTGTAATGTTTGGTAGACTGCAGCTGTTCCAAACCTCCCATGCAGACCACACCAGTCTCTCAAATCTTTGTCTGATTGGTGCTTCCCTTAGCTGTCCTTGAGATGTCTTTCTACGAATGACTCATGCAGCTCATACACATGCAGCAGATGAAACAGGGCTCCTGGAGACAAGACAGCGAAGATCAAGGCTTCAAGCTATGCTTTCTTTTTGCTGATCTTCCTTTTGGCTTGCTTTTGCATTGAGTGACAAATACAGCATCGTCCCTGACATTACGCATTCTCAGAACCTTTTCCACCTTTCAGCGTAACCCTGTTTGTAGAAGTGAACCAGCAGAATAACATTACTTTAAATCTCTGTGTACATGTACAGCTCTTCAGGGTGTGAGGACAGAGAATCAGCTGCCAAAGACTAATGACCAAAGTGATGTTTTGTATCAGCTGATGGACTAGCACAGAGCACCTCGTGTTCCTGGAGAGACTAGGAATATCATCTGTCTAGCTCAGAAACCAGAGTGTGTATTCCTTAAAAAGAAGCTTTATGAGCAGCATGGCAGAGCTGGACTATACTGAGAATCACCAAACATACATAGGTCACATCTTGCCCTCAAGGAGGACATCAAAGGAGGGTATAGAAACCCACCAAGGGGCAGATGGAGAAAAACCTGTCCCCTAGGAGTCCTCTAATCCTAACAGAGTCTGCTCAGGTCTGAGACATAAGCTGCTGCAACCTTTCTTGAAAAGAATTTTCCATTGATGTGTTGGAGATTCTTGCTGGTGTTTGAAGATCCACCTCTTATTTCAATCTTGCTAAGTGTAAAACATTTGTGTTGGAAAACTGTCCCTCTCCTAAAGGCAAGCATTCAGTATGCACGGCTGCAGAAGGAGATCTGAGAATGGCTCTTGAAAACAGGATCCCCTGGGATCTGACTACCACTGAGCTCTCAGCTTAGTGGGCAGTTTTTCACTTCAGTGTATGCAATAAACATTAACCTAATTCACGACTGTTTTGCAGAACTTATTTTACCTCAGCAAAACGTGTTGTGAGACCTAGAGATATTTCTGCTGAGTTCAACATGAACTTGCTCATGTGTTGATCTGGAGACTGTTAGGGATCCATCTACTTTAGGATTTAACCAAGTATATAATGAATATATACTATATTCATTAGCAAAACAAAACAAAAAAACCCCAAATATCCCC